>LBNU01036936.1:18474-36607 GCA_014162995.1 Artemisia annua | reverse complement strand
ACGGGATGGTAGTCCGTATGTTTTTTCTTTCTTCTTTTTTCTTTTTTTTTTTTTGCATTTTTCTTGATTTTTCATTTTTTTTAATACACTCTTGCCCTACCATCCAAAATAATACATCATAGGGGAGTTGCATTCCCTTACACTTGAATCTTTACATAACTTTACAATCACTACTCTAATGACTCGAATTAGGATAATCGAAAAACTTGGAGTACTTTTAAAATGTTTAGCACATATGGGGTAATAATGTTGTTCTTCCCCATTACTCCATTACACTAGTACTTTACCCATGAGTCCCAATCGGTCTAGCTATCTTTCCCCATTACTCCATTACCATTTTGTTCTTTATCTAGGGCGGAGTTTATGATAACTGGAAGCTGATCCTCTCCTTGGAGGAAAGCGTATTCTAGGTTGCTTGGGAGTTCCTTGAGCTCTAGCGTGGGTGGCTCGATGACGGAGGGTTTGAGTTTATTTTCCGGTTTGCGAAGCTCAAGTTGTTCTGTTTCTTGTCTGGGGTAGAAGGAGACTGCACTAACATCTGCAGTCTTCTATTTTTCTGAGATAGGGTTGAAGGATTCATCTCTCAGCCATCCGGCTTCTACCGGCTCATCTATAAAATTTTCAATCACATCGGAGAGCTCTTCGACTTCACCGATAAAGTAAAGTTGGTTAGCTGCTTCGGGGGAAAGACTCATTGTGTCCTTGATGTCAAAGGTTAAGCTGTCGTCCCCTACTCGCAAGGTCAGTTTGCCGTCATGAACATCAAAAAAAGCGCAAGCAGTTGTGAGGAACGGCATTCCCAGGATGATGGGCACGAGGTCGTCTTCCTCCATTTCCAGGATGACTAAGTTGACTGGAAATTTGAACTTTCCTACTTTAACGAGCATGTTTTCGCATATTCCTACAGGGTATTTGACCAATCTATCGGCCAGCTGGATGTTCATACGTATCGCTCTATCTCTTTACTTGCATGTTTTACATATTGTGTTTAGTTTACATATTGTCTTTGAGTTGGTCAAAGTGTTTCAATTCACATCTTAAAGTAAAACGTCAAGTATATCTTTGATTAAATCGGATAGTTTTCAAAAGATAATTAACGTAAAAAGCGGTAAACTATTCAACCCCCCTTCTAGTTTTCCACAGTTTGGATAGAGGCCTAACGGTAATTCTAGGTTTCTTGGAGATGTGAGTTGTGGATCCTTGTGTGGAAGCCATGGTGAATGAAAGGTGTAAGGATGATGATGAGTTGCAAGAAATGCTTGCAAGAGTGAAGCCTTATATAAGCAAGAGTGGTGTGATTTGAATTAAAGGTGATAAGGATGTCCTATGGGGGTCTAGAGGAATCTTAAGGTGCATGAGAGTGCAAAATTTTGCAGGTTTGGAGGATGGGGATGCAGAATTCTAGAGGAAACAATAAATTTCGTCTCAGCATGGGACGGTACCACTAAATATCATATGGTACCGTTAAATTTAACGGTACCGTGGCATATTTAATGGTGTCGTGTCCTGGGAAGAGCGAAAATTTTCTATGATACCTATGTTTTAGCAGCTAGAAGGAGTTTCCTAGGTGGACTATTTGTAGGAAATGGTAGTGCCTCAAATCACTAAAGATTAATTTGGCAAATAAGTCCAATGTTACTCTACATCTAGCAATCAAAGAGGGTCAAACATGTATCTAAGTAGGACAAAGCATGCACTCAAATAGACAGCTAACATCCGACATAATATAAGATTTAAATAATCCAAGAAGTTAAGGAGATAGCCAAGCATGCAATAATTAGTTGAGTGAAATATTATTAAATCCTAATATGAGATTAAGCTACTAATCCCTTCCTAACTACTCAAGTCCATGCTTCTCAAGGATCATTTCAACTTCATTTGGTTCCATCACATTCTCTAGTTGAGCTTGCACCACTCCCTCATCCGTGGGGTCATCATAGATATCGTAATCAATGGAGGCGGCGGAAATAAAAATGGAGGAGATGCGAGACTCATTTAGGGGTTCCATGGCGGGAGGAAAGAGTGAGTAATGAGGACCACGAAGGTATGGATGAAAGTTCATGAGATAGTGATAAAGGCGAGTTAGGAACATCCCATAAGGTATCAACTTATTCTTGTTACCTTTGAGATGGACAATTCGCTTAGCGAAGAAGTAGGCAAGGTTGTATGGTTGTTGAGTGAGTAGACAATACAACATATGAGCACAACACGCCGGAAGTTGCTCACGGACACCCTGAAGACTAAGAACATTTTCTTTTAAGATGATAGCTCGAGAAAGTAGTTCATAACGAACTTCCGCCAATCGAATTTTAGTGGGATCGAGGAAAGGAGTGTACTCATGAGTACGGAGAAGTTTTGTGAGCTCACTAGGAGAGGGTATGTAAGAGCAATAAGGACTATTCTCTTCTCTATAATTGAAGAGAGACTCAAGACACCAATCTTCGGTGTAGGCACATTGCCCATGATTGGGAATTTGAAGAATTTGAACAAATTGCTCAAGAGTAAGGACAAACTTAAAGTTACGAATCCAAAACCAAAGTGACAAAGATTGATCCTCGTTACGTACGAGTTCAACTTGTCGAAAGAACTCTAGCACAAAACGAGGACAAATAGGCTCATTAATGTGTAGTAAACAATCAAAACCTATAGCTCTAAATGACATGTTGATATCCCTATCATAAATTAGAGAAGGATCAACGACTCGACCTTCATGAAACCGACGGGTTTCAAGATTGACATAGGCACGAATGTGGTTTCCGGGTGTAGTGGGTTCACGAGAAATATCGGGAATGTATGTATCGGTTGTGAGGTGATCAAAATCATAGAGGTGATACATGTTTGAAACCTATAAAAAATAAGTTGTATTTAATCATCAATGATATTTATCATGAAGATATGTGCCTAGTGTATGTCTATATGCAAACTATGTNGGTTTCCGGGTGTAGTGGGTTCACGAGAAATATCGGGAATGTATGTATCGGTTGTGAGGTGATCAAAATCATAGAGGTGATACATGTTTGAAACCTATAAAAAATAAGTTGTATTTAATCATCAATGATATTTATCATGAAGATATGTGCCTAGTGTATGTCTATATGCAAACTATGTGGAGGTGCAATAATCTTGACTCTAAAATAAACTTAATAAGATTACCCAAACACTCCTAATTTTTGCTTTTGCTCAATTGAATATTTCGAAGAGTGCATATTAGTTATGTAATTCGATTAATATTCATGAGATCATGTATTCATGAGAAAACGTTTTGAATTTGAATCAACGATGCACAAAAATAATGTTTCATGATCCTAGATTCGTGTAGTTTTGAAATTATGGAATTGGGTTTTGAGTATGAAATATTTATGTGTAATTTGCTAATCTAATCTCCTAAATGTGATTCTATGTTGGGGAAATTTAAAATCATTAAAGATTATAAGCTTCTATTCTTAATTCCCTAAAGATCAAATAACTTTTTAAGAGATCCCCAATTCCAATTTTTGTGTGAAAATAACCCTAGACTCAAGATCAAAGAAAAATTGGAATGAAATAACTTACAATTGATGATAAGAGATTAGTAATGATTGATTTCCTTGAAGAAAAATGCCTCTAATATGATATTGAGATGGTGTAATTGAGATTTGGGTTGTGAAGTTCGACTTTGACAGCAATGAAGGAAATTGGGAAAGTTCAAGTGTGAATTGTGAGGGAAAGGAGACTGATATACGACCAATGTCAGACACACGATACCACTAAAATTAGTGGTGCCGTGATCTGTTGGGACAAAATTTTGTCCCTTTTTGATTTTTGACGAACAAGTCTCGCTGATTTAGTGAGACTTTTTGACACAAGAAAAGAATTTATACCTAATAAATTCTTCTAACGAGAGATAGACCGAGCTAAGCTAGACATTACGGGATGACTTCAATAGTCATTAGAGGGATGCAAGGGATGACCTTAATATCTCAAATGAAATATACAAATAATCATAAGAGGGGATTTACGAGATGTGTTCCATCAATCCTAGACCTAAACGGAGATAGTTAAAGGATTCACGTTTGAGAGGTTTGGTTAGGATGTCGGTGACATTGTCTTGAGAGGGAACTTTCTCAATAGAAATGTTTCCTTTTTGGACGTTATCGCGAAGGAAGTGGTGACGAATTTCGATGTGTTTAGTACGAGAATGTTGGACGGGATTCTTGCTCAAGTCGATGGTGCCTTTGTTGTCGCACATAATCGGAATGTTGTCTAAATGGATGTCGTAGTCGATAAGAGCTTGCTTCATCCATAGTGCTTGTTGACATGCCTTTCCGGCGCTTACGTATTCAGCTTCGGTCGTGGAGATAGCAAGATCCGTTTGTTTCTTGGAGAACCAAGAAGTTAGACAACAACCCATGAAGGTACAAATGCCACTCATACTTTTTTGATCCACATAATCTCCCGCATGATCACAGTCGACATAAACAATAGTTTCTACACCGGTCCCCTTGGGATAATATAATCCCAAGTGTATAGTGCTTTAAATTATTGGAAGATACGTTTAACCGCTTCAAGATGAGAGGTTTTGGGATCCTCTTGGAAGCGTGCACAAAGATAGACACTAAACATGATATCGGGCCTACTTGCCGTTAGATATAATAAACTACCTATCATGCCCCTATACTTAGTATTATCTACGGACTCACCTTCTTCATCTTTCGTGAGTTTCACTTCCGTAGACATGGGAGTTTTCATGGGCTTAACTCTTCTAGGCCAAATTTCTTAAGCATCTCTTTAATATACTTAGATTGATTAAAGAAGATACCGTCTTCCATTTGTTTTATTTGTAGACCAAGGAAGAAATTCAATTCGCCCATCATGCTCATCTCAAACTCGTCATGCATGATTTTAGAGAAATCATCGCACAATTTAGGACAAGTTGAGCCGCATATAATGTTGTCGACATATATTTGAACAATGATGAGATGTGAATCACGTTTCTTTCATGAAGAGTGTGTTATCAAACATTCCCATGGTATATTCATGTTTAATCAAAAATGCCTTTAGTCTATCATACCAAGCTTTAGGAGCTTGTTTGAGACTATAAAGAGCTTTCTTGAGTCTATAAACATGATTCGGTTTTTTGAAATAAACGAATCCCGGAGGTTGTACTACGTATACCTCCTCATTGATAATACCATTTAGGAATGCACTTTTCACATCCATTTGATATAGTTTAAATTCTAAGGCACAAGCATAGGCAAGGAGTATTCTAATAGACTCTAATCTAGCTACGGGTGCATAAGTTTCATCGTAATCTATTCCCTCTTGTTGATTGTAGCCTTGTGCTACTAATCTAGCCTTGTTCCTAGTTACGACGCCATTTTCGTCGAGCTTATTTCTAAATACCCACTTAGTTCCTATGATGGTTTGGTTCTCAAGAGGAGGTACTAAATCCTACACTTGACTTGCGGTGAATTGGTTTAACTCTTCTTGCATAGCAACTATCCAGCTTTCATCCTTAATCACTTCACCAACATTTTAGGTTCTACGGTGGATATGAAACAAAAGAAATTACTTTTGTTTTGTGCTTGTGACCTAAGGGTTCTTTGGTTAAGATTTCCTATGAAATTTTCTATTGGATGGTTTTTGGATTTCTTAATGTTAACGACTTCATCAACTTCGATTATTTCATCCTCAATGTCATTTTCTAGAGTTTTCTTGCTATTAACCTTAGTGGCTTCTTCCTCATATAGATCATCATCCACCAAGGGTGATGTTTTCATGGGAGGAGGACTTTCATCGAATGTCACGTTAAGTCATTATTCGACTTTCATAGTCTCCTTGTTTAGAACTACATAGGTTTTACTATTTTGGGAGTAACCTAGGAAGACACCTTCGTAAGACTTTGGGTCAAAATTGGTGAGGTAATCTTTGTTGTTTAGAATGAAGCACTTGCTTCCAAACACTCTAAAGTAGTCTAATGTAGGTTTTCTTCCTTTCAAGATTTCGTATGATGTTTTACCTAATATTGGTCTAATCAATATCCTATTAAGTATATAAGTTGAAGTGTCTACGGCATTACACCAAAACTTTTGTGGAATAGATTGCTCATTGAGCATTGTTCTACTCATCTCTTGTAGAGTACGATTTTTCCGCTCAACTACCCCATTTGATTGTGGAGTGCGTGGAGCTGAGAAATTGTGAGTAATACCATTAGCATCACAATAAACTCCAAATTGCACTTCATTGTCAAATTCCCGACCATGATCCGTCCTAATAGACACTATCTTACAATCTAATTGATTTTGGACCTTTTTACTAAAGATTTTGAATTCTTCGAAAGCTTGTGTCTCATTCTTAAGAAACCTAGTCCAAGTGTACCTAGAGTAATCATCTACTATTACTAATGTGTAGTAATTTCCTCCATAGCTCCGTACAGCGGATGGACCAAATAAGTCCATGTGAAGGAGTTCTAGGCATCTAGTGGTAGAAACCATATTCTTGGCCTTGTGACTAGAATGAGCTTGTTTACCAACTTTACAAGCATCACAAAAGTGTTTATCGAACTTAAGCTTAGGAAGGTTTCTAACTAATTCTTTTGATGCCAATGATTGTATTAAACGCATATTGGCATGACCTAGTCTCCTATGCCATAATGTGGAATTGTCATCTATAGTAGCTAGGCAAATCTTATCATGAGCTGTATTTCCTATCTTCATAACGAATAAGCCATTTTTCCTAACTCCTTTGCCTATGGTCTTGCCATACTTAGTTATCTCACTACCTTCTTCCGAGAAGATTACTCTACACTTATTGTCAACCATTTGACTAATGCTAAGCAAATTGAATCCTAGGTTATCTACATGCTCAACATTTCTAATAGTAAGGGAGTCTTAAGTAATCGTACCTTTACCGATAATGTTGCCCTTAAGTTTGCTACCGAAAGTGACATTACCTCCATTGTAAGCTTTGTATGAGGAGAATAGACTTCGGTTACCCGTCATGTGATTAGTGCATCCATTATCTTTGACCCATTCATCCGGCTCCAAGTCGATTCCCAAGCATATCTATTGAATAGGAGAGAAACTCAAACTTTTGGTCCCCAATATCTCATGGGTCCAAAGTTGTTAGTCGTAAACATCCTATGCATTATTTGCATTTGACTAGGATGTTGGAAAGGAGGACAAATCTCCCAAGGCAAGTAACTTTGTTGTTGAAAGTTATTACAAGTTGTTGGATTACTTGAATAACTTTGTCTTCTAAAGTTACTTCTCGGTTGAGGAGTCCTTGACCGAGGTTTAGGAAAATTGGTTTTCCTAGGTGGAGGAGTCTTTGATCTAGGGTTAGGTTTTACAAAACCATGTCCGGGTGTCGACAAAGGTTTATAAACACTTTTGACTTCCTTTTTAATAACCAAAGGTACTTCAACTGTGTTAACTACTTTGCGATTTAGTTCAGGACTCAAATTATTTTTCAAACTCGACTCTGTCCTTACCTTTGCACCACACGGTACCACGGTACCACTAATTTTAGTGGTGTCGTCTGTACCTTTAGTGGTGTCGTCCACAGTTTCGACAGAACTTGTATGTTTACTAAACTTTACTTGTTTTGTCTTACTTGTTGAAGCTTCATTAACACTTATATACGTATCGACATGCTCACTACATCTTGTGTTGATTAGCTTGTTGTCGGATGTTTTAGCTTCTTTTTTAAACCTAATGATTCTCAATGAATTTTTCCAAAGTTTTAAATTCTCTACTCTAAGGTTGTGACATGACTCGCATCCAACATCACAAACTTTTCTTTTATCAAGTCTTTTTACTTGATCTTTAAGTTCCAAAATTTCTTTTTCTAGTTTATGCAATGTTGCTTTTAATGTTTTGTTTCTAGTTAGATTTTAGAACTTACCTCACATAATTTATTATATTCATCATATAGCATGTTATCATTTATAGACGAATTATCATCACTATAGTAAGAGGAGTCGGAGTGTACCTCATTTGAAGCTTGAGCCATACGACATGTTTCGTCGTTGGGCTTCTTCTCCTCATCTTCATCACTATCACTCCAAGACCCTCCTACGAAGGCTCTTTGGTTGTTTTTTCTTGGTGGCTTAGGACATTCTCCAATGAGATGATTTGGGTCTCCGCATCTAAAGCATTTTCTATCATTCTTTCCTTTCTTATCATCTTGGTTCTTTGAGAATGACATCTTCTCATCACGAGGTTGTCTAACTAATCTACCCTTTCGTCTAAAAAACTTCTTAAAGTCTCTAACCGCTAATGCATACTCTTCATCTTCACTATCGGAATTCAAGCTTTCCTCGTCAGTAGACTCTTTCTTAGCTTTCAATGCTAGCGATCTAACTTTCTCACTTTTGCCTTTGACTATGTCGGATTCTTTCTTGATTATCATCTAATGGACTTTCAAGTTTCCTATAAGTTCATCAAGTGATAACGTCGCCAAGTTCTTTGATTCTTCAATGGCGGTGACCTTTGCTCTCCATTTGGGATGTAGAGCCCTAAGAAACTTCCTAACATAGTTCTTGCTAGAATAACCTTCATCAAGAGCTTTAAGACTAGTAATAATAGTATTAAATCTAGCAAAAGCACTATCTATGGTTTCATCTTCTGGATTGGAAATTTGTTCATATTGTTGAACAAGAAGATCAATCTTGTTTTCTTTGATTTGATTATTACCTTGATGGGTGGCTAATAAATTTTTCCAAATTTCTTTTCCCGTATTGCACATAAAAATTATTTCAAATTCCTTTTTCGGCAAAGCATTATAAATTACCATTTTAGCCTCATCATTTTTGGCTAATTTTCTTTTAAGATTATCACTTTGTTGATGATAAGGAATAATTTGATCCTTTTTGGTTATAGGATCTTTTTCAATGGGTTTAAAGTCACCATTGGTAATAACATGCCAAAGATCAATGTCTTTTGATTTCACATACGTTTCGAATCTTGTTTTCCAATAAATAAAACAACCGGTTTCAAAAAGTGGTGGTCTTTTGCATAGATTGCCCTTCTTGATATTTGTCGAAATCCATTGATCGATTCAAGTTTTAAAATACAGTTTACTTTAAAATCTTGCCTGACGTGGCTTCTGATACCAATTGCGGGAAACTAGAAGGGGGGGTTGAATAGTTTACCGACTCGTTTTCTTTATTTATAAAAATTACTTTGTGAAACTTAGATTCAATTGTAGATGAAATCAATCAACACCAATATGAACACAACACTATGCTAACACAATCAAGTAATAAGTATGTAAAGAAAAGAGATGGAAAGATCAAACCGAGACAACGAGATTTATAGTGGTTCGGTCACGAAGCTCTTCTTCGCCCTACTCCACTCCCCGTGTACCACACTCGAGAGTTCTAAGCACTATGTCAACAAAGCTCCCTTTAGCCGGAGAAACTGTACAACGTCGCTTACGTTATTTTCCGACACTAAGCTAGATGTCGAGTACTAATCTTAGCTAGTACCAATCTACCACGATCCACACGATCCTAACTTCTCACATAATCAACACGATCCTTACACAATCTACACGATCAACACGATCCTCAGACTATACTCTTGATCCACTTGATCAACTCACAAGCACACAAGCTACTAGAGATCCCCAAGATCTCAACAAGATCACAATGATCAACACAAGACAACAATAAAAGTCTATGACACTTGATGTATGTCAAGATACAATCAAGTTAACACCTAGTAATGCAAGTGCACTACACAAAGACTCTAACACTTTGTATCTCCTTGATACTTTGTGTTCTTCTCTTGACTAGTAGAGGAATGTAGGTGATCTTTGGTTGGATGAAAGGATCACTCTTTAAACAAAAGAAAACTAACTAATGATCTGTAAGGAGGATAGAACTCAAAAAGTTTTGTGTGAAAAAGGATGGCCAAAATCTGAGAAATGAAGTGGTATTTATAGGAAATGAAATTTTGACCGTTATAGGGGACGGCACCACTAATTGTCACAAGGTACCACTAAATTTAGTGGTACCGTGCCAGAAAAAAACGCTCCAATTTTTTTCTTTAGTGGTGAAAGTTTATTTGGGGGAGTTTGGAGCTGGTTTGGGTAAAATATAGCTGTTGGGAACTTTTGAAATGAATTTTCCCAAATAAAACATTTCTTTATAATTCAAAAATAATTTGTAAAATGTATTTTTGAAAAGAAAGTTTTGTCAAGTTAAAAATGTGAAGTTTAAAACGCAAATTCACTTCTTTGATCATTTGTCAAGTTGTAAATTTGTTTGTTTATACCTAGAGTGATTGACGTAGAAATCGGATATTTCGACTAAAGACTTGTTTCCGTTGATTTTGACGTAAAATGTTTTCACATTTTGTTATCATCAAAACATTGAGATATCGCAAGATGAGAATAACGTTTTTGGACATTATTTGCATCAACAGACTTGATCGGCCATCTTGAGTCGTCGGCTCAATGTTACCCCATCTAACCTTAGTCAGTGTCGTTTATTCCTTCGACGATGACTCCCAAACGATAAGGAGTTAATTCACGAAGTTAGGGTCATTGGCTTCGTATTAAATCTCGAAGAAAAGTATGCCATAATCCCAACTGTAGCCATTACAACGCGCCGCAACAATAGCTAACTGTTTTATTTATAACCCTCAACTGCTTAGAGTTAACTCATGCTGTCCGTGGCTGTGGATTTGAAATTAAATTCCAAAGAAAATGATACTGGAATCGCAACCTCTGCCGCCTTGACGCGCCGCCGTAAGTCATTTTCCAAAAAAAAAACCCCCGTCTCTTTTTTAGTTCTACATTTATTCGTGCGATTGGTTACTTTCAAATTCTTAATTCTTTATTAATATAATTATCTATCTTTGTTTTTTTTAAATAATATCCGTTTTTTATTTTTCGATTCGAGCTTGTTAATGCTAATATGAATATTTAAAACTAAACGGTCTCTTATGTTTTAATAATGACAAATATATAACTTGTAATATACAACGTAAAATGTGCAAGTTACTCATAACCATAAATTGTCAAACCATATGTTCCTCAACACCTCTCAACATCTCGAATGTTTTCCATACTTCAACACAGGTTCTAATATGTTTTTTATGTTGCATTATGATACAAACATTTAACAAACCATTGGGAATGTTTAAAATGTATTTTGGAGTCATTAAGTATTTAAAGTTTCAAACATTCTCTTTCGAAACTCATTTTACATTTCATAAAAGGTATGGACATGATTTTACAAACTAGCATAATGATCAAAGTTGCATTTATTTCATATACATTGCATCGAAACACTTTCATCATCTTGTAAAATCTCTTGCATCATTTTATAAATTGCATAATAAATACTTGCTTCACTTTAATAAATACTCTTTAAATGATTTATAAAACGCCTTTAACAACTAGCAAGAATCTTCTAATTTGGGAATAGATTTAAACTTGATCTTGAATGAAAAATGGATTTGCCATTTTTTCAATAATTCAGTATCAAAGAGGAAATCATTATGTCACTTGGGAGTGCTCCTATTACTCGATCATTATGAACCTTTAAAAGAGTATCAACTTTATTTGTTATTTCACTTTATTGTTGCTTGAAATCGGCTTCAAACTTATACAAGCGAGCTTCTTGAGATTACATAAAATTAGATGCCAATCCTTCAAGATTGTTGGAGTTATTTGAAAACGAATGATTATTGTAAACGTACGGTTCGTCCTTTACATTCTTTAAGGAGGCTTTTCAAACACGAATTTTTTGACTATTCGAGTTCACTGGAATTCGATCTATATTCTGATCACGATGGTCAGTTTGAAGAAGTAACAGAAACAATGATGGAACAAACTATGGAAGAGTATATGTCCAAAACCCGAGAGGTTCGGGTGTTCTTAGGCCAGAGTTTTGGATTCTCTCATCTCTCGGGTGTATAAGTGATATAACATTATGGAAATGGACAAATAAACACTCTTTACCTGTCATAGCACATAGATTACCATAGGCTTGATAAAGGATAAAACCTCCACCGCTTTGGCGTAAGCAGCTAGGATAAACTATGAAAGAAGACTTTACAAGGGTTGTAACGTTAGGTGTAAGGGTAAGGAAAAAACACGGTTTTGAGGATATGGGCAAAGTAAACAAAGAAAAGATGGACTACGAGAAAGTTATAAATAAAAAAGTAAAAAGAAAATCTCACTTGATAGGAATTTAGTAGACCTAAACAAATAGAAATCAAAACCTAGACTATTCTCCGGCAGCGGCGCCAAAAACTTAATGTGGATTTTGCAAAACACAAAAAGTGTTAGGTCACCATTTTGTAACATAAAACATATAATCTTTAGAGAGAGAAAGCGAGTAGAGAGAGAAAGTGGAAGGAACTCTTGTGTGTGAAATGAAAGACAATATTATTACTAAGAGAACCAACACCCTCCTTGGAGGATTTACATTTGATTTATACTACTAGTCTAGGGCTTCACATGACTTTCAACATGTTACATTACTAGCCCTTCGACTTTAACAAAACATGTAAACATGAACTAAACTTGTGTAAACATTGATAGAACATTATTAAATAATATTCTAAAGCAACCTATTACAAAACTTAATGACCGAGACTTGATATTAATAAAACGTGATCCTAACAATCTCCCCCTAAGGGTCGGTCATCAAAGGTTGCGTGACATCGATATTGTTAATACAAATATCGCCTAAAAACGTTATTTATATTTTAACGATCTTTGCTAAGTTTTGTTAATGACAAGATACAAACTTTAGCTTGTAATAAAACATCACTTTAGTTTCTAAGTCTTATATAACTGAGCTTTGCATTTCTATTTAAACATGAACTTGTTTTATATTGTTTAAATGAAAGCTTTAGAAATATTCATTCATTTGATCACCACTATAGGATGCGCTTGGAAGTACCTGCGCAGTCTTTTGGCTACGAACACTAACGCCAAGACCAATTTTTCCATTGGACTATAGTTAATCTCCGTTTTCTTAAGTGCTTTGCTTACGAAGTATACCGGTGTTTGCACCGAATTCCTGTCTGTCAGTAGTACTGCGCTTACTGCCCCATGAGTCGCGGATAAGTACATCATCAACTCTTCTCCTGGTCGGGGTGCGACTAACTTGGGGAGCGCTGCTATAGTCTGCTTAAGCTGTATAAAAGCTTCTTCCGCTTCTGTAGTCCAACGAAAGTCTCCTTTTTTGTACACTTCTTGAGTGTTTTAAAGAGTGGGAGTGATTTATCCGCTGACTTGGACATGAATCTATTTAAACTAGCTAGTTTCCCATTCAGAGATTGGACCTCTTTCAACGTGCGTGGGGAAGGAAGTTGGATGACTGCTTCTGTTTTTTCTGGGCATGGCTTAATGCCATCTGGTTCTATCAAGTACCCCAAGAACATGCCTTCTGTAGCGCCAAAAGTGCACTTCTTAGGATTTAACTTCATATTGATCTTCCTTAATGTTCTGAATGTTTCTTCAATGTCACGCACCACTTCATCCTCAGTATGGCTTTTGATGACCAGGTCATCCACGTAGACCTCTAGGTTGCGGCCTACTTGCTTTTCAAATGCATTGTCTACCAAGCGCTGGTAGGTGGCGCCCGCGTTTTTTAGTCCAATAGGCATCTTCGTGTAGCAACAGACACCTTGGCTTGTGTGAAAAGCTGTCTTTTCCTCATCTTCTTTAGCCATTTGGATTTGGTGGTACCCTTTATATGCATCCAAGAAACACTTAAAAGGATATCCACATAAGGATTCTACCTTCCAGTCAATCTCTGGCAATGGATAGCAGTCCTGTGGACATGCTTTGTTTAGATCAGTGAAGTCTACCCACATCCGCCAACTACCGTCGCTCTTCTTAACCATCACTGGATTAGAAAGCCAGTCATGGTAGTAGACTTCTCGCATGATGCTCGCGTCCACTAGCTTGTGCACTTCTTCCAAGATGGCTTTCGCACGCTCTGGAGCTTGGCCGCGCTTTTTCTGCCTTACTAGTGGATATCCTTGTCGGATTTGCAGCTTGTGTTCCGAGATTGACCGCGGCACACTAGTCATGTGCTTTGGTTCCCATGCGAAGACGTCCAGATTCTTTTGCAGGAGTGCGCACACGGCTGCTTTGCCCTTCTCAGACAGCGAGGCCCCAAGCGATACCTGTTGTTCAGGGTAATCGGGGTGGATTGCTACTTTTAGGTTCGGTATCTTGGTTGCGCTATGTTCTGGAGTGTGTGTCGTTTCGCATGTAACCGTGTTACANAGTCATGTGCTTTGGTTCCCATGCGAAGACGTCCAGATTCTTTTGCAGGAGTGCGCACACGGCTGCTTTGCCCTTCTCAGACAGCGAGGCCCCAAGCGATACCTGTTGTTCAGGGTAATCGGGGTGGATTGCTACTTTTAGGTTCGGTATCTTGGTTGCGCTATGTTCTGGAGTGTGTGTCGTTTCGCATGTAACCGTGTTACATTCTGCGGGTGGCATAGCGTTATTGTAGAGGGTGAGAATGCCACCTTCAACTGGAAATTTGAGCATCCCATGTGCTGTGGATGGTTGGTGTATGCTTATTCATACACCTTTTATTTACCAAATTCAGACCAAAACGACCAAAAACTAACCATAAATGCCAAAGATATTGTGTTTTTGTGTTTGTGATCGTGCAGGTACGGATATTTCACAAATGGACATAAAATCAAAGAAAATCGACAAAAACGAGCACGAGAATGGAAAAGAGTCAAAAGCCAAAGCCGAGGAAGGAGTTAAGCTCAAAATGTCAAAGTCAACCTCAGAGAATCATACCTTGTCAAGATTAGTACCTGGATAAAGTTTTGAAGAATTGGCAACTTTGGTCCTTCAACTTTCACAATTGTCAAAAATAGTCCTTGTGAAGATAATTTGAAGAAATGACAAAAGACCCTTCAAGAAGTTGAAAATGACAATAATAGTCCTTGGGAAAATACATTGGAAAATGGCAGCTTTGGTCCTTGCAATTTCAGTTTTTACACAATTGGTCCTTGTAATTTTTTTACATCATAATCCTAAACCTTAAATACAAACCATACGGATCCTTCCATAATTATAAAACCCAAAACCCAAATTCATTAAAACCCCACTAGGCCCAAGACTTCCCTACCCGGCCTGCTAACCCACATCCCATACACCCATAACCCGACCCAGAAAACAATTAATACCCTTTTATATTTTCCCACCCCCCTTTTACCCCTTTTTACCCAGGCTTAGAACCCTAAGTTACTGTTCACTCCACAATTAACCAAATTCACCACCATTAAGGGTATAACAGTCCAATCATTGGCTTCTAGAAGGTGTCAGGGAATGTCAGGAGCAAAGGGAATGACACATGGACCAATCAGAGGGCTCACGTTGGATCCATCACATCATAATTTTTGATCAAACGACTGAGATTGATGGGATTGGAGAGCACGTTTATCCAAGGGTTCATATCAACTCAAAGAAGCACAAATGCACCTCGGATTGATGACTTGGTAGACTAGAAGGATCCAAGACCTCTTCCTCCTTCGTGTATAAATAGAACCCTCCTCTCCTCAGTTAGTGTGTAGGTTTTTAGTACTGTTATGCTGTTTAAAATACTTTATGAATTGTAGTTTTTAATTTCCTTTTGTAATTTGAGATTCTAGTTAATGAAATAATACTTTTCTCTTTAAATTCCTTTGTTATTAAATCTCTTTACTGTTTTAATTCTATTATTTCCTTGTTATTACTGTTTCATCTAGTTTCACTTAATCACTATTAGCTTATCTAAGCTTTTATAATTCATTTGTGTTTATCTAAAATCAAAAATCTAAAAAAAATCAGAAAAACATATAAAAAACCAAAAATAAGCTTTAAATTTCATAAATAAGCTTCAATAAGCTTAATATTCCTTTACTGAGTTCATTTTAGCTTTTCATAGCTACTAGTGAGCTTTTACTTTCATTTGTTTTCATTTTCTCAAATTTCACAAAAACAGTCAACTGTGGTCAACCAACAGCTTATTCCATTAAGCTGAGCTTATTTGAGGAGTTTGACAGTCCAATAAGGTGCAATTTAAAGACAGGCAAGCTTAGTGAACCTCCTCAATTGTTGCTGAGGAGGAAGGAATTTGTAAGTCCTTGCTCAGTTTTGTTCCTCTAAAAAAAATAATATAGATCTGGTGATATTAGCTTGTTTACTGTTTGATTGGTGCTTGTTTAATATTTAGTTGCTGGTAGTAATTGTTGATTAGTCCTTTTGATCTATATTTGCTTATTTGTTATTATTCAGTCTCATATTTGTTGTCTGTGAAATTATTGAGCAACTGAGATTTGAGATCTGTGGTTGATTGATGTTAGTTTGCTATTGATCTATTGTTATTGGATCCTTCTTGACTATGTTGGATCATTGTTTGGTGGATTTGAGGTCTGAATTCAGTAGTTGTAGTGATTTCAGTTAGATAAGGGGTGTTTGGCATAGAGGATTAGACTGTGATAACTTGAGTTTAAGTTGGATTCATTTGTGCAGACATTTCACTTAGGGTATAACTAGGTATATTAGTCAATAAATTCAGTAGGTATTACATTAAAAGTCAAAGTTGCTTGAAAACTACATCACTGCTTATGTTTTACTGAACTGAGGTTGCTTGTTTGGTACATTTGGTATATTTCATGTTTATGTAAGAGAAATCAGTGCTTAAACTTAATCACTAAACATCTAATAATAGATTCAGATGTTTAAAATTAGATTCAGTCAAAGCAAGGTTGAAATCAAAGAGTCAAAAAGGTCATTCAATTCAGATTTGGTAAGAACTTTGAGGTAATCTGTAGGCTTCATTAGTAATTGAAAGTAGGATTTATAAGTTGATTTGTAATATTTGGTGGATTGAGAACCTAGAACAACAAGAAAATTTCAGTTTGAAGTTTGTTTGCTTATTTGAAATTGATCTCAATATTGGACATCTGTTCATTTGATACCCTATACCACTGAACATCAGTCCACAAGCCCAATTTCACAAGCACTTTTCTAGCAATTTAGTTGAGCATTCAGTGAGATTATTGGGGCAAAAGTTAGTCAAGCTAGCTGAATTTAGGCTTCTACAGTTAGTTTCCTTTTCAAAGTTCATTTAGACTGCTTATTTGGATCTGCTTGTTTGTCCCATTTCTTCTTCTAGCTGATTTTGCATTTGAGTGTATTTGGTGATAATTTGCTTGTGTTCTTAATTCCTTTGCTTCATTTAAGCTTTGTTAAGTGTGTTTATGTTTCATTATCAGTACTAGGCTTATTTGTTCACCTTTGTGCTTATTTGAGCTTATTTGTGCTTATTTCTCAACTGTTTTGGCTAGCATTGCATAAATAAAGTTCATTTTTGGTCAAATTCAAGTGTTTCTGAGCTTATTTGAGTCTTAAGGTCATTTTGGGAAAGTTTGACTTAATTTGGTCAAACTGCTTATTTATAAGCACTTTTCACAAACTGCTTTTTGAGCTAATAAGCACTTAACTGCTTATTTTCTAAAATTTTCTTTTTCCAGTAGGTTTAGAATATTATTTTAGATTTTCCATAAAAATTCCAGATTTATTTGAATAGTTTTACTATTTATTTTCTATTTTCCTAGATTTTAAATCTTTTTTATAATTCATTATAAATTCAAAAAGTCAAAAATAATTTTCATTTTTATTTTTAAAATTAGTTTTTAGTTTAGTAAGATTTTTCAAAATTAAATTTGTAGATTAAATCTTTAATTTCATAATTAGTTGAAATTTCTTTTATTAAATAAAAATACAAAAATAGCTTTTAATTCTTAAATAAAAATAAAAAGACAAAAATAATAATTTTTGTTAATACAAATATCGCCTAAAAACGTTATTTATATTTTAACGATCTTTGCTAAGTTTTGTTAATGACAAAGTACAAACTTTAGCTTGTAATAAAACATCACTTTAGTTCCTAAGTCTTATATAACTAAGCTTTGCATTTATATTTAAACATGAACTTGTTTTATAATTATCTAAATGAAAGCTTTAGAAATAGTTTTTCATAAAAGTATTTATGTTTAACTTGACATGAATCAATGCATAGTAAGTTGATGTGACTTAAGGTCTTTTAATGAGTGTTGTCACATCAAGTATTGAAGTCTTCATGAGCTATGTGTTAGGATTGAAGTCTAGC
>LBNU01036936.1:6482-16567 GCA_014162995.1 Artemisia annua | reverse complement strand
AAGATTGAATCGTTTAAATATTTGAAAAGTCTTTTTGATATATAAAAGCAAAAGAAAGGGATTATCACTCAAAGACATTCCGAGTTACTTTCTTGTTCTCAATTGTTAAGTCGTCAATGACCTATCAAGAATGAGATTAGTAAATCCGTAGGTAAAACTAAACATAGAGAAATGTACGGAAAACTACTTGTTGATATGACAATTAGATCCAACATTATGTTTAGCACTTATCTATGTGCTCGTGTTACAAAAGGTACCACACAAGAATTATGGTGTCCCAAAAGAACGGGAACGGAAACCATAAAGCGTTAAGCAAGTAGAATCATATTGATAACTAAGATAAAGGAAAAAGCACAAGTTGTACTTGCTCTTTCTATCCTTCCTTATCAAATGACTCTCAAAGAAGCTTGAAGTCTTCACTAATGACATTGGACGAAAAAGCACGTTAACAAACTCCTTGAGATCAAGCAAACACGTGTCAAACAACGGAATCTCGTGTTTTGTCAAAAGAAGCGTCAAAGTCAACGTCTATTCAATCCACTATGGTCTCTTAATGACATAGTGTGATTCGTCGTCACAATATTGGAAAAAGTGTTCATTGAGGAACATCTTAAACCAATAACGTTCGTCACATTAAGCCTCACTCATAAACATTTCTTAGAACCCATTTAAGTTAGGATTATCCAAATTCTCTAAGACCAAGCTTAGAACTTGCGAAAACTAAAACCGTAGCTTCAAACTCTAGAGCGTGATCACAAAATATTTTGACCTCTCTACTGAACTGGCGGAACCCTGCGACATAACGGGCGGAACCCAGTCTTTGGTTCCGCCATATCCGCCAGTGCTGCAGCTTGTTTTATATCCAACTCTTAACCAAACACCCTCATAACTCAAAAACACAACTTACCAACAGCCATTAACCTTCCAAAACACATAACTTCACAAAAGCTAGGGTTCCCACCCAAATCTCTTTCAATTCAATCAAGCTAGTAAGTGTTCTTTACATAATTGCATTTTTGATTCAATTGTTAATTTTCATCCACACTCATTAACTAGAAACTTAGGGCTTTTTGCATAAAACTTGCTAGTTCATGAAAAACCTTAGTTACTAATTAATCTCATACTTCACTTAATTGGGACTACATTATTGGTATTGAAAATCATGTTTTACCAAACACACCTAATGCATACTTCTTTCAAAAATTACATCACATAGCCAAACACACCTAATGCATTGTTAAGACAAATGAAAAACGTCATAGAAACATCACTTGCATATGGGTCTCTTGAATGCTAAAGGAAATACGTAACCAATATGTATTTTCGGGTACATTCAAATGAAGCAAAATCAAACTAGGGGCGTTTGGGTTATCTTTGGTTTTATAACAAAACTTGCATTACAAAACGATTTGAACATCAAAATGAGTCAAGATAACCATGTCTCCTCATTGTTTGCATATAGGGACACATTAGATCATCCACATTGTTAAAGTGTCATTAACATATAACTTTGTGTTTTCTAGGAATCGTTATGGCTCCCGCAAACCAATCCGATCATAAGGAAACCCTCAAATACCTACCCGAACACCATAAGACAAAAGGTCTCACCAAAGACCAAATAGAAACCTTTAAGGCATTAGAAAAACGATACGTCCATGAAGGTAGAACCATTGATCCAACCTTTTTAGAAGGTACATCCATTAGGCAAGACTTTGCCGCCATTGGCTTTGATTGTCTCCTTGACATCAACGAACCAATTTGTCCTAGGTTCATCTTAGAGTTCTATGCAACATTAACCCTTGACCTAGATGACTATGGTGAGATAATTGTGGAATTCTCAACTAACCAAACACCTCACCACATTCGATTAAGTGACTTTGGGACAATGCTTGGAGTCCCAAACAAAGGTATGAGTCTTTACACGGATAAGTGGCCTCTTTCAAGCCTAGATTCAATCGAGCGTGTCTCTCCATATGCTCACCCTCTTGTTGACAAGGAAGTCATTCGAGAGCATCTCTTCATTAGGACATCCAACACTAGGAAGAATCGTTCGGGAATAGATGTGACCAAAGATCCCTTTGGAATGGAACTTAATGAACTTAAACCTCAATTTAGGAAATGGGAGGAAATTCTTAGAGCTAACGTCATAAGCTCCATAGGAAATAGAGACCATGTCAATGCGTGTCTTAGTTACATGCTCTATAGCATCTCCACGGGTCAACCTTTTAACCTAGCCTACTACATTGCTAAAAGAATGGCCGACATACCAATGGTTGGAACAACCGCCCTTCCTTATGGAATGCTCCTTACACGTCTATTTAGAGTCCTCTCACCCATTCCTCCAAATCCTAAGGGTATTAGCCTAAGCTACGACTTAGTTCCACACACGTTCGTTCCTATTAGTGCAAAAAGGGTCTACAAGAATAAAGGAAAACGAACCCGGTCTACCACTCCATCATCATCATCACCCAACGAGAGTGAAGATGACTCTCTTCCAAACTCCATGCTCGGGCATCTTGAATATTTCAAGCAACTTCCTATCATTCCCAATGCATCCGAAGAATTCAAGCAAACAAAGGGCATGATGAAGTGCATGACAAGGTACATTAGAAAGTTGATGAAGAAGATGGATAAGATGTAGTGGGTTAAGTTAAGGAGCGTTTGGCACTAAGTTACTTTGGGTGTTTTGAACATCAAACTATGTGTTTTCATTAGATGTTTATTTGTCTTTGACTATTATAACAATGTATGTTTCATTATTTCACTATGGATGTTTGAAATTGTTGAATGCTAATTGTTATGCTTGTGTTTGGGTTATGTTTGGTATGTTAAATATAGAAATGTTCGTTAGCCCCCGACCAAAGTCCTATGAAACGGATGTTTACATGTCCAAATTTCACATTTCCTAACCCGCCTTAAATTATATTTTCATTTTTAAGAGTTTTCGGAAAATTTGGAAAACGTGTTCCGGGTCAAAAACGTGGACTGCCTACTTTTTCAGGCATGGCGGAACTGGCGGAACCCTGGTGAAGGTTCCGCCAGTGTATTTTCTGGGTAAACCAGCTTTACACCCCACGGATATGGCGGCACCCTCAATTGGGTTCCGCCCGTGTAATCCGTGGGTTCCGCCAGTTTACCTGCACAAATGTTGTTTATTTTTCTTAATTTCACAAATCGTAAAACACCAAAACGCTTTGTTTAGTGAGAAACATCCTTCCAAACCAACAATTACCACAAAAGATTCATTCATTAAACCTTAACAAGCCAAAAACAATTTCCCGCCAAAACTTGAATTCGAACCTTGTGTACCTAAGGAACCCTTCTAAAGGATCCTTGAACCAAAACTTTCAAACCATCCCATGATTACTTTGCATTGAGTGCATAAGTTAATCTCACACTCCATCCTCTTCATTGGATTAGCCTTCCTTGAAATAACAATATCCATAACTTATCATCATCATGAGAAACCTCAAAATTTGTATGGTTAACCATTTAACCAAAATTCTTCTTTCCATAAAACCAAACTCCTATAAGTTTGATCACCATTGAAACCCTTGAACTCAAACCCACAACATTGTCTTCTTCATTCTTGAGAGTAAGTGTTTACCAAAGAATCAAGATGACTAAATCCAACTCCTCTTCCGAAACCTCAAGAAAAACCAATAAGCTTAGTCTCAATCCTTGTTGCTTCAACAAAACCACCAAATCAAGCCCATCCTCATCAAGTGACTCATCACTCGATATTTCACAACCTATCCAAGACTACCTCAATATCCTCAACTCAACACCTTCCATGGAGACATGTGACACCGTCACCCCAACTCTTCAAGATTTGCTAAATCTTACCACCTCACCATCATCTCCTAATCATAGTCCACAAACTTCCTTACCGACAAATGAATTGTCATTTACTCCTATGGAACTTTTCCATACACCACCAACATCACCAACCCTACAAGGATATAATCCTTCATTACCTTCATCACCACAACTAACCTTTATGGAGCTTCTCCATTCCAATCCATTATCACCATCTCCACACATGGAAGCTTTAGAAAACCTACCGCCTAGGTCATCTAATCCCCAACCGTTGTCATCATATGACAACATCCGGGAAATGGAAACCCAAAACGGACCTCATCAACCATCCTTGGTTGAAAATTTGGCCTACCGATATGCAAGACCTTCTATCTTTCCACAAGATCAAGGTCACATATGCCAACCATCCTTTGTGTTTCATCCCGTTTTCAAAAACTTTCATTCAAACCCCAACCGAGATTCAAGCTTCCGCCACTATCTCTCACAAGAACCACCACAACAAAATGAGCCTACCCAACACTTTGATTCCCTATTTTCTTTATACAAGAAAATAGAAGCTTCTTTATGGGACTCATCTCCGACCATCAAAGAAGAACTTAACACCCACTTAAGCCACCTTCGTTCCTTGAAAAACATGGTTGAATCTCAAATTGATCATCTCATGATTTTTCAATCAACCTTTGAAGGAGGGAACATAACATCCCAATTTGCTCCTTCAAGCTCAAACAATCCACCACCACAAAATCAAACACCTCTTCCATCACACTTTCCACGCCATAATTGCGGAAGTTGTGAAAGATCCGCTCGTATTAGTGAAAGATGTCGTGACGACATTCATGAGCTAAACAACGAAATGCGGTTTATCCTAAACCACATTTTGGAGCATCTTGAGACCTTGTCTCACCCACCTAGAGCCTAGACTCTCAAACATCAATAAGATGTCACCAAAACCCAATAAACCAAGAGACTTTCTCTTCAAACCCACCACATCCTCAATCACAACCCAAAATCCAAAATACATCTTTTCATCCAAACAACCATATTGTTGTGATTGGAAAATGTTTCTCACTAAGGAAAGTGATGGTTTCCTTTTAAAAGATGTAGGATTTTACATTTCAAGTTTCTTTTTCATTTCTCGTCTTTTGTTTTTAGAAGTAGGATGTGTGTTTTTCATTTCTTGGGTCTTTGTAACTCATTTTACATGAAATGAAATATTATCCGCTATGCGACTCTTCTTTAGTATATCGGACACTAACCTTTTCCTTTTGTAGCATTCTTATCCTTGAAACATATACGTTGGTACCCTAGCAATGGGGAGTATTGATCAAGGGGGAGCATGAGAGATTGCATAATCTCAAATCATGTCTTGCTATAACTATGTTGCGGAAACTAACCATTTTTGTTTGTAGGTTCAAAATCCATGATACCCTCTTGGTACTCCATTTAGGGGGAGTATCGATCAAGGGGGAGCATGTGTTCCGCTACGCGACTCATCTTTTTGTTTCGACAAAAAGGGGGAGAAAATATATAAACTTGGTTGCATTCTTGTTGCATTCTTTGCATAATTTGCGCAACTTGCCTTTGCATGCTATGTGGTCTTTTGCGTCAAAATAAGTTTATATAAAACTTTATAAGACTTAATACTAGAACTTATGTTTTACTTACAAATAAAGTTTAAGTTTTGTCATCAACAAAAAGGGGGACTTTGTTAATACAAATATCGCCTAAAAACGTTATTTATATTTTAACGATCTTTGCTAAGTTTTGTTAATGACAAAGTACAAACTTTAGTTTGTAATAAAACATCACTTTAGTTTTTAAGTCTTATATAACTAGACTTTGCATTTCTATTTAAACATAAACTTGGTTTTATATATTTAAATGGATACTTTAAGACATGCATTCATGTATAGGTTATGTGTTTAACTTGCCATGAATCAATGCATGTAGGCTAGCAATAAGTTGATGTGACTTGACTTGTGTCTTTAATGTGTATTGTCACATCAAGCATTCATGTGTCTAACTTGTCATAACACTTGCTTGCACACTTAGGAAAGAATTCAAGTTTGCATTAACTTGACAATGACATTACATGCCTTGTACTTAAATGTCATCTTGCTTGCACACTTAGGAAAGAATTCATGTTAGCATTAACTTGATTAAGACATTACATAGGCTTGCACATAAATGTCATACTAACATGTTTCTAGTTTGTGTTGTCACATCATGATCATAACTAGCTTTGGTCTTTATGCAATTAAGGTGAAGATTGTGTGTTTGACTTACCATAAGCTTTAAGTTATGTTTAGCTAGCATGTAGGATTGATGTGACATTGTGTGCAATGTGTCTTGCATGCTTTGAATGTGTTGTGTCACATCATGTGTAATAAGTTCATGCATCATCATTAGTTAGATTATGTGTTTGACTAACTTTGGCATTTATACTTGCATGGAAGAACTCTTCCTTGAGTCAATGCATACCTATGTGATGTGACTTGACATTTGTTTTGTAGGATTTTACTTTGTGTGCAAGGTTGGTCTTCATCAGACCTGGCGGAACCCTGGAGTTCAACGGGCGGAACCCTTGTGAAGGTTCCGCCGGTTCCGCCAGAGCTGACATTTTATGCAGTATAAATAGAAGTCAACTTGCAAGAAAATCCTTATCACTTTGAGCCAAATAATCCACATATCCTCTCAACTAACCCAGGAACATTTTGACTTGTGTGATTATCTTATGTAGCAAGAAGTCCACAAGATCAATGAAGAAGTTACAAGTTTCAACAAGAAGTTGCAAGACTTGTTAACTTAGTCTAGTATAAGCTTTGGTAGTTTATACTTCATATGTATTGTGTCAAGTGATCGGTTAGTATTTTAGGCCTCAAAATACTTAGTGAGTCGGGAGTTGTTGTACCCTTGTAAAAGAACTATCGGGAGTGGTTGTACCCTTGGTAAAGAACTCGACATCTAGCCTTGTGTCGGTAAAAGGAATTAGGCGACGTTAGGTTGGTTCTACCTCGAACTAGAACTCGGTATTTAGCTTAGTACCGGATAAAGTGTAAGCGACGTGTGAAAGGTTTCTCCACCGAGAAGGAGTTTGTTGATAGTGCTTGAAACTCTCGAGTTGGATACTCGGGGCGTGGACGTAGGGCAAGGACAAGTGAGGTCCTTGTAGCCGAACCACGATAAACAATCGTGTTGTGGTTTGATCGTTCTATCTCTTTACTTGCATGCTTTATATATATATTGTGTTGTGTTCACATATTAACTTTGAGATGGTCAAAGTGTTTCCATTCAAATAATAAAGCAAAACGTCAAGTATATCTTTGATTAAAACGGGTAATTTGTAAAAGATAATTAACGTAAAAAGCGGTAAACTATTCAACCCCCCTTCTAGTTTTCCACATGTTTGTTTAAGGCCAAGCAACTTGAGATAAACCATAGAATAGAATGTAAATGTGCACACAGACAATGCATAAGAGCAATACATGACGGGTAATCATGATACCATTATATCTACTGGACGTAAGAAGGAATCCTTTTGTGACAACCGTGATTTTAGCAGATTAGTTTGACTAATAGTCTCGATTTAACTTTGGTTGGTGTGAATTTAGTGTTTTAAGGCCAAGCAACTTGAGATAAACCATAAAATAGAATGTAAATGTGCACACAGACAATGCATAAGAGCAATACATGACGGGTAATCATGATACCATTATATCTACTGGACGTAAGAAGGAATCCTTTTGTGACAACCGTGATTTTAGCAGATTAGTTTGACTAATAGTCTCGATCCATTTAACTTTGGTTGGTGTGAATTTAGTGTTTTATGTGGTATATGTGTGAGATATATATGGTATAGTTATGATAAGTAGGAATGTGGCACTAAATCCCTTTGCGTGTATGGCTATTGAGATGATTTGAGTGGTGTTGAGTTTTGATAAATTCATTTTGAACACCTTTGTGGTGTGGAAATGAGTTGTGTAGTTTTGGTGTTTTGCGGTTTTGTGTAACGAGTCTTCGTTCAAGTATTTGAGCGTTGATAAGTTACGAGAATGTTGTTTTCATGGGATATGTTTATAGTGTGTGTGAGATTCTATTTTTGGAAACTTTGTTTTGAAAATGATTATTTTTCCGGTTTGCCGTAAAATTAAGGTTTATCGCGAAAGACGTTAGGTTTCGTTATGGGTATACATAAAATATGAAAAGTATAAGATTTTGAGTGTATAAATTAATTTAATAAAAAAATAATAATATAATATAGGGAGGGGGTTGGGCGGCCGAATGGGTGAACAAGGGAGAAAAGGAAACCCAATTGTAGCCCAATTACAACTCTAAATTAAGGAATTATCAACTAAATAATATAAATACATACCAAACAATCCTAAAACGTTTTTTTTAGCATATTTGTCGATCCAAGGAGTAGAAAAAGGAAGAAAAAAGTTAGGGTTTATAGTTCTCAAGCAATAATCAAGAATCAAGGTAAAATCCTTAAACCCTATGTTCAATTGTTTGATTAATTATTCGAATTCATGTAATATTAAGTATGATGGATCTATGGTTTGTAAGTTTCTGTAAATTAATTAATTAAAACATGTTGGGATCAATTAATGATTATATTATGATGATTGGTGAAGAGAATTGAGCGTAAAACACATTAGTTTGCAAGTTAGGGTTTGGACAGAAAGTTAGATCTGTAAAGATACGAAGTTATTTAATAGATGGTAATGAGTTAGATCACGAATTTTAACTCTAAATTGTAGTTCAAAGAACGAGCTTCTCATAAAGTCCAACCACGATTGATTTCGAGGTTGGGAAGTTAGTCTTTTGATTTTTACGAGATAAGATGTCAAAGCTGTTAAACCGGGACAGAATTTGGGTAAAGGTTTGATAGTGTTTAGTGGATGAAAAAGTGTTATTAAGGTTAGCCCTTCTGGAAAAGTTAAGTATTAGGTTATGTTAGACTCCCACGAAAAGGATTCGTGATAAAAAGTTGTGTAAGTATTTTTATAAAATCAAAAACTTTTGGTGTGCGTTCAGATCCGAATCTGGATAGTTAACACGTTTGATTTTCTTATGGGTACTTGTGTATGTTATTAGACCATGGGCTTCTGGTATTAGCTTTTATGCTTATGAGATACCATGGGGAATTTTTGGTGTGAGTTTTTAAGCTTGTATGGTCATTAATTTATGTGGGTGAAAGTACCCTAAAATTCTGTGTTTTCTGAGTTTATGAGTGCAAGGGATTTAGTGAGCATTAGTGGTTGATGGTGTTTGGTATGGAGTCTAGGAGATCCATTGTGGGTCATATGAACCTTAGACATCCATCATATGAATATTGCATGGGTTATAGCTTTTAGCTTGGCCGTATGTAATGTGTATTTATTTGTGTGTTGTTTAGATTGTGGTTGTGAATTGTTGGAAGCTGCAGNGGGATTTAGTGAGCATTAGTGGTTGATGGTGTTTGGTATGGAGTCTAGGAGATCCATTGTGGGTCATATGAACCTTAGACATCCATCATATGAATATTGCATGGGTTATAGCTTTTAGCTTGGCCGTATGTAATGTGTATTTATTTGTGTGTTGTTTAGATTGTGGTTGTGAATTGTTGGAAGCTGCAGAGTTAAGGTGAGTTCATAGTCCCATACTTTTTACTTTGTTTTAAACATTGGGATGGGAATGATGCTTGTCTTAAATGGTTTGAGTTACTGTGATTATGTGAGTGATTTTAAAAAGGCTTGGACTAATAATGTTATCGTATGCATGCTATTTGTTGAATGATATGTGATAATGCTGTGTGGTCCAATTGGAGAGTAATACTCCTACTCGTTATTGTGTTGTATGGTTGATATGGGATCCAATTGGGAGGATGCTTATCCTGTTACTCGTGCATGCGACCCAATTGATGATGTGATTTGGAGCGGGGGTCACGTGCCGGCCCGATGGTTGCCTTTTGTGTGATGATTGATTTATGGGTACATGTAGCTTGTATGATAACTATATTTATTTGTCCAGCTATGTTTTTATGATCACAGTAAACTGGTTGCCTTGAGAGTATATGTGTGTCTTAAACCTATGAATCTCACCAACATTATGTTGACGTTTTAAGCATCATTTTCAGGTGAGCATTCTAAGGATAAGATAGAAGGAAGCGACTAGAAGAGACTTTAGTTGCATTTGAGAATGAATTATCTGCGTGCTTGGGATTTGTATTCGTTTGACTTTGTTGAAGATACTTTTGGATTATGGTTTGGTTATTTTATTTTGGG
>LBNU01036934.1:50569-64935 GCA_014162995.1 Artemisia annua | reverse complement strand
AGTTTTCCACACAATGGATACCAGTTGTAAATTATCGAGTCCTACGCAGATCTTAGCAATCTGCCGTGAGAGGATTTACTTATGTGTTTCTCAATGATTGAAAGGAAATCCTGCCATGGTCAACATCAAACAGCCCTGACAGCAGGTCACTTCGGTAATCTCTTGTGGGTACGCTTAGTGTTTGCGGTGGTTTCAAACGGTCTACAGTCGTGGGGTGATCTCCAGCGACTCACCTAATCGCTGGGATACTTCGGTATGTCAGTGAAATTCCTTTCGGGGGTATCCGATTAGGAACGGCCTTGGTAAGGGTTAGAAGGAGTCTTCACACTATGCTGATGACGATATCTAATTCCGAACCTGTAAGTACCGGTTGTTTTATCACTAACAAATTTTATGCAGCTACAACCACCATCGTGACACAAAGTTTCCACATGCTCATACATACATCACAAAGTCGAAGGAAAGTTCTCACAAAGATCAAAGGATAGCAACAGTCAAAGAAAGATTCTAGGCCAAAAAGAAGAATCTACAAAGTAAAGTGACAAAGATCAAAGTGAAAGAACGGGAACAAAAAATGTATGTATGACAAAGACTAAAGACGTATGAGCATGTTGGAATGGCGTTTAACCTTCAAAGACAAAGATGTGACGAAAGGCAGATGACATCGTATCACAACAACAACAAAGAACAAAGAACAAAGAAAAGTCACTCATCAAAGATCACAAAGCATGAAGGAACAAAGACTAAAGACTATTCTACAAAGACGTCCAAAGCTATGAATGTTAAAGTTAAAAGACAAAAGATGATGACGTCGCGCAACCTCAATGACCAACACTTAGGGGGAGATTGTTAGGATCTTATTTTATTTATAAAAAGTGTCGGTCATTAAATCTTGTAATAGGTTGCTTTAGAATGTTATTTAGTTCATGTATTCATATTTTGATAAAGTCTAAGGGCTATTTATGCAACAATGTAAAACTTATGTAAAGCCCTAGACTTCCACTATAAATAGTAGTGTAAAACCTCATTTGGAGGTTGGTTGGTTCTCATGTTATGCTAAGGTTATTATTTTCACACACTTGAGTTCCCTCCCACTTTCTCTCTCTACTCTCTTTCTCTCTCTAGGATTTACGCCATATTCTTTAGTGAAATAGGTTGTTCTACGGTCCTACAGTTCACAATATAAACTCGAAATTGGTAGAGATCAAAACATAATCATAAGTCACTTTATTATATTCACATATCCAAGCAATCACAAGAGGTTTAGCCTCTCATGGCTAATGAGTTCATAATAACAGAAGTGAGTAAATGGTAAACAAGAGACATACAGATTGGATTGATCAAATGATTACACAAGTGTCACAAGTAACCAAGAATTTGACACCAACAAGTATATACCACCCCTTATTCTGATTCGTTCACCCCCGTAACTTGGCTCTGGATCACATACTGCTTCGAACTTAACTTTGTGAAATTGATTATAGAGTGGAGAGTTGAAATGCTTGCAAATGATCTCTATTTATAGGCGATCTGATAGGCAAAGTACGGCGCACTTAGTTTCTGAGTGCGGCGCACTTTCTTATTTTCTTGGCGCCAAAAGTTTCATAAATGCAGAGGAAGTACGACGCACATAGTTTGTAAGACCGGCGCACTTTTTCTTATCTGACTTCCTTTGACCGAGAGGTAAGTGCGGTGCACTTATTTGTAGAATCGCGCACTTGGCTTGCATGAAAAGCTAATCATGGAAGACTTCATTATTTATTCACTTCAAGTGGCGAAATAGTAGGTTTTTAGGTGTTTCATGCTCAGACCATCCAATAGTGAACCTGCATTCATTTTATGCTATTAAGTACCGAAAGTTCACGTAAAATGATCATAAAACATATAGAATAATGCTCAAGAAATATGTATAATTAGAGCGTTATCACTTGCCAAAGTTAATCCTTCAGAGGGTTCAAATATAATACTTATTGATACCATCCAGAAAGATGTAGTATCAACGGGAGTTGTCAAACTCCAATAGATCTATCAACTATATTCGCGTTCGCGTAGGTAAAATATCCCAAATGATTAGATTCATGAATTTTAGTTATGTAGTGATGGCAGATAGTTTACTCGTGCAACCACCAAAGAAAAAGACTTGTATTCGGTTTAAAGCATGTATCCCCCTCACAGGGTTGTAAAGCATTTAAAAGTGAGGCTATGAAAACTCACCTGGGCTTAGGGAAATATGATTAATGTCAAAAGTGACTCGGAGACTAGACTGCCTACTCACGTATCCTGGGGTTTATTGGTGTGGGTGTATGTCATGCTTTAGTTATCTTGTTTTAATTTTTCTCAAGTAATCATTCTTAGGGTTTTTAGTGTTAGTTATAACATAACACCGTTCAGGCCATCACAATCCAAAATTATATAAGACTCCTCACATGAAGCTCCCTAGTATTGTATTATGTTATCAACATAATACCGTTCGGGCCATCATAATTCAGAAGTATATAACCCTCACATGAAGTTCCCTAGTATTGTGTCACGTTGTTAAGTATTTTAGATTATAACATAACACTGTTCGGGCCATCACAATTCAGAAGTATAAGACTCCTCACATGAAGCTCCCTACTATTGTATTATGCAGCCAACATAATACCGTTCGGGTCATCATAATTCAGAAGTTAATACTCCTCACATGAAGTTCTCTACTATTTTGTCATGTTATTAAGTACTAGTCTTAAATATAATGTATCACCGTTCGGGCCATTATAACTCAGAAGTATATGCAATAATCGTTTGAGGAGCCAGGGCACATTAAATCGTAAACCCAGCAAACTCGTCAAAGCGAAATATCCACATGATAATCCTCGCATGAAGCTCCCTACTATTGTGACACATCACATAAAAAGATAGCACTTTTATTTATTAAGCAAATGTTTCATTTTATACCCTTATAGTTTATATATTTTTAAAATCTACCCTAGACTTATAAACTTATAACATTTAGGCATTTAAGTTCCTAGACTTTACACAATTAGCCCCTATACTTCTATATTTTGAGAAAATAGCAGAAATGACCCTTAAACTTATAAGTATTCAGAATTTACCATTTATAACATTATTTTTATAACATTTGCAAAACTAGTCCTTATGAGTTTATAACTATTTATCTTTTTATCCTAAGGTTATATAACTTTGCAAAAAGGGTCCTTATACCTATAACTTCTAAGAAATGTCAAAAAAGTCCCTAAACTTAATTTTTTCAAAAAGTTACCATATATACCCCTATGCATGAAAACTATTGCATAACTAGTCCTTTTTCCATGCAAATTATATTTTAATGAAATAATTAAATTTCCCAGCTTATGTTTAGTTAATATATACTTAACTAAGTCTCCTAATTCAGATTAGATCATATAATGAGGCAATTTAGCACATAAACATGTAATTATCTATAATTAGGGTTTTAAAATGAAAACTTCTTTGCTCAAAAAAAATGAAAACTTCTAAACGAAAATGGTCAAGGCTTATCTAAGGGTTCTAAGGCATATCCTAGAAGTCCTAGATCAGTACTAAGGCCATTAGAATCAAATTGGAAGCTTACCTAGGTCGTGGGAACTCTAACGTGGAAACTAGGGTTTTCTAGGCCTAAAATGGAACTCGACAAGGACTAAGGCTCTAGTTCTCGACTCCTAAAGGTTCTAAGGGTTTTATACTACAGAAAGGTGTAGGTAAAGAAGAGAGGGAAGGTGTGAAGAGAAATGGTGGAGGAGGGGGGTATTTATAGGTGCGTTTGGCTTAGCGATCAAGAAAAGGAAGCAAGAGGTGGCGAGGGTGGGGGAGGTGACTAAGCCAAGCTACTAGCTGACTATTCAAGCCTAGAAGGATGACTAAGAGCAGCTATGGCTAGCTAGGGGGCTGCCATAGGGTGTTTGTGGTTGTAGTTTTGCCAAGCACCAAGGAGGTGACAAGGAGGTGATGCACCTCCTTTTGTGCTAGCTTGGGAGGTGCTATGGTGCTTACTTGGTATAAAGAGGGTGCTTGGTTATGGTATTTGAGGTGCTATGGTAGCTTAGTTTAGGTGTTATGTTTAGTTTTAACCTAGTTTTGTCTAGTGAGAGTTTAGGGTTNTAAATCGTAAACCCAGCAAACTCGTCAAAGCGAAATATCCACATGATGCTCCTCGCATGAAGCTCCCTACTATTGTGACACATCACATAAAAAGATAGCACTTTTATTTATTAAGCAAATGTTTCATTTTATACCCTTATAGTTTATATATTTTTAAAATCTACCCTAGACTTATAAACTTATAACATTTAGGCATTTAAGTTCCTAGACTTTACACAATTAGCCCCTATACTTCTATATTTTGAGAAAATAGCAGAAATGACCCTTAAACTTATAAGTATTCAGAATTTACCATTTATAACATTATTTTTATAACATTTGCAAAACTAGTCCTTATGAGTTTATAACTATTTATCTTTTTATCCTAAGGTTATATAACTTTGCAAAAAGGGTCCTTATACCTATAACTTCTAAGAAATGTCAAAAAAGTCCCTAAACTTAATTTTTTCAAAAAGTTACCATATATACCCCTATGCATGAAAACTATTGCATAACTAGTCCTTTTTCCATGCAAATTATATTTTAATGAAATAATTAAATTTCCCAGCTTATGTTTAGTTAATATATACTTAACTAAGTCTCCTAATTCAGATTAGATCATATAATGAGGCAATTTAGCACATAAACATGTAATTATCTATAATTAGGGTTTTAAAATGAAAACTTCTTTGCTCAAAAAAAATGAAAACTTCTAAACGAAAATGGTCAAGGCTTATCTAAGGGTTCTAAGGCATATCCTAGAAGTCCTAGATCAGTACTAAGGCCATTAGAATCAAATTGGAAGCTTACCTAGGTCGTGGGAACTCTAACGTGGAAACTAGGGTTTTCTAGGCCTAAAATGGAACTCGACAAGGACTAAGGCTCTAGTTCTCGACTCCTAAAGGTTCTAAGGGTTTTATACTACAGAAAGGTGTAGGTAAAGAAGAGAGGGAAGGTGTGAAGAGAAATGGTGGAGGAGGGGGGTATTTATAGGTGCGTTTGGCTTAGCGATCAAGAAAAGGAAGCAAGAGGTGGCGAGGGTGGGGGAGGTGACTAAGCCAAGCTACTAGCTGACTATTCAAGTCCAAGATAAAACGCCAAATAAAGACATTTACCGAGAGTTGAACCTAACCCAATTCCGAAACTTACAAAGCTAAAGCAGCTTCATTAAGTTAACCTATGATATGTCTCTTCCAATTCTAATCCCAAGCATCGTGAACTCTATGATCCGAGAGCAAGCAATCCACATTTAAATCTAAATGATACAGACGATTAAACCTTAACATCAAAGGACCATTACCATTGGTATGTGCTTAAACACATACCTTTTTGTGACCCAATTAAGACCCAAAATGACCAAAAACCGACCTAAAATGCCAAATATATGTTGTTTTTGTGTTTTTGGTTGTGCAGGTATGGATATGTGAAAAAAGGACAAAAACCGAGCCAAAACCGGTAAAAACGAGCACGAGATACGGAAAGATCGCTAAAAATGCGAGGCCAAGACGAAGTCAAAAGTATTTTCCGAGCACACCATTGGAAAGAGCACGAAAAAACGAGTCCGGAGGTACTTCCAAATATTTTTGAACCGGTCCACAACTCCTTAAAACGACAGTTCAGAATTAGTACTATATGGACTGGGAATGTTACTATATAAAAAGAACTAAACACAACTATATAATGAAACTATACTCCAGCGCAGCTGGTAGTAAGCTTCCCTCTCAAACGAGAGGTCATCCGTTCGAATCCGAGTGTGGTCAAATGTAGCAATATTTAGCTACGCCACGTGGCACCACCTCAGTGGTCCACGTGGCAGACCCGACCCGACCCGTATCCAGACCCGACCCGGTTACCGACCCGTATCTAACCCGGCCCAGACCCGATTCCGACCCGACACGTGGCAGTGGGCCCCACCTGAGTTATAACAGCTTGTGGGTCCCACCTGCTGACGTGGACGAATCAGAGGCCGCCACGTGGCGGCGGCTAATCATTGGTACGATGCGCGGCACCCGTCGCCATATATACCTCAACATCTTCGCGAATCCTCAGCCCCGAAAAACTTTCCACCCCACCGGCGCCTCCACTCCGTTTCTGCACTTTCAATTCAACCCTCCCATCCATCCCTGACCACGCGTGGCCACCTCTCCCCATTCCGCGCAGACCGTCCCGAACATTCCTGAAGCCCGTATGACGGCGTCAGAAATGTACCACGTGTCGCGCTCCCCATTGTCAGTCGGCCCTGCACCGTGCACGCCTCGTACTGACATGTCAAGCGCGCAACCTGTACCGCAAGCATCGTACGAATGATGTAGCCGCCGCAAACGTGGCGCCTCTGATTCTTCACGTCCAGCAGATGGGACACCAAAGCTGTATCAACTCAGGGTGGGGCCCCTGCACTGTGTCGGGTCGGAATCGGGTCTCGCGCGGTAGCGATACGGTCGTAACCGGGTCGGTTGGATACAACCGGCGTCGCGGTCGGTCTGGCACCGTGGACACTGAGGTGGTGCCACGTGGCGTAGCAATATTGGCTACATTTTGACCACACTGCGGTTCGACCGATGACTCTCGTATTGACGAGGAAGGCTTCACTACCAGTGCCGGGCTGGATATAGTTTCATTAGATCCGTTGTGTTTAGTTCTTTTATATAGTAACCATTCCAGTCCAATAGAGTCACAATTGAACTGTCGTTTACAGGAGTGTGGATGCGGCTCAAAAATATTTGGACAGTACGTCCGGACCGTTTTTCGTGTCTTTCCAATGGTGTCCGCTCGGCGAAAATAACTTTTGCAGCCTTCGTCTTGGCCGCTCGCTTTTAGCGCGATCTTCGTATCTCGGTGCTCTTTTTACGTTTTGGCTCGGTTTTGGTCCTTTTTCTCAACCATATCCAACTACTGCACAACAAACACAAAAAACACATATATTGGCATTTTAGTCGTTTTTGTCATTTTGGTTTAATTCGGGGTCACAAAAAGGATGTGTTTAAGCAGCATACCAATGGTAATGTCCTTTGATGTTAAGGTTTATCGTCTGTAATACAGTTTTTTTAGATTTTTTAAATGTGGAATGCTTGCCTCGGTTATCATCAGAGTCACGAGCTTGGGATTAGAATATGGAAAAGAAAAGGAACATTATCATAGTTATACTTAATGAAGCTGCTTTAGCTTTGTAAGTTCGGAATTGGTTTATGGTTCAGACTGCTCGTTAGAGGATCATGTCTCTCGAACCACTCACCCCGCCAACAGCGGCACAGGAGGGGAAAGGAGAGCGGGGCAACCGCACGCCGCCGCCAGAGCACCTACCATTCTCGAAGTTGACCCTCCGCCCCTGGGCACCACCAAGATGCCAAAAGCCGTAGCCCTCCATAACAAACGGCCTAGAGCAGCTTCCATTAGTAACCCACCGCGGCTATGATAGGCTCTTCGCAATTCAATCCCAAGCATTCTGAACTATGATCGAGAGCAAGCCATCACATTTAATCTAAATGATACAGACGATTAAACCTTGAACATAAAGGAACCATTACCACCATTGGTATGTGCTTAAACACATACCTTTTGTGCACCACAATTAGACCCAAAATGCCAAAAACCGACATACAAGAAATGCAAATACTATGTCTTTTTGTGTTTGGGTGGTTGCGGAGCGGTATGGATTGGTGAACAAAAGGACAAAACGACAAAACCAGGTAAAGAACGAGCACGAATACCGGAAAGAATCGCTAAAATGCGAGGCCCAAGGACGAAGTCAAAAGTAGTTTCCGAGCACAACCATTGAAAGAGCACGAAAAAACGAGCGGAGGTACTTATCAAACTATCTGTTTTGAACCCTGGTGCCAGCATCTTAAAGACAGTTCAGAATAGTACTATATGCGACTGGGATGTCTAGTATAACCAACGACATAACAGTCATACGCTGAACACTATATCTCCAGCGCAGCTGGTACAGTAAGCTTCCTCGTCAAACGAGAGGCCCATACCCGTTCGAATCCGAGCCGCTGTCGTCACCACCCATGTAGCAATATTAGCTACGCCACGTGGGACCCACCTCAGTGTCCACGTGGGACCGCCAGCCCACCGACCGTATCCCAGACGGACCCGGTTACGGCGACGCGCGATCACGGTATCCCAGCCTACCCGCCGCAGCGCCCCGCCCGGGACGACGTTCGACCCGACACCGTGCAGTGGGCCCCAACCCTGAGTTAGGTAAAAGCTTGTGGGTCACCGTGCCCCCCCTGGACGCAATCAGAGCCCCAGCCGCCGACGGGGCAGTGTACGAGGCGCTGCCTGCGGCTTAAGATCATTGTACGAGTTCGCGGGGTACAGGCCTGGCTGGCGCCTGACACTCGTCAGTACGCAAGGCCGTGGCAGGTGGCGCGCGGCTGACCCAATGGGCGAATCCGCCGCGACACGTCCATGCGTCTGACGCTCAGTCAGGGATTTCAGGAATCTCTCGGGAACGCACGTGCTAGGCAGCACCAAGGAACACGTGCCACTTCCAATGATTGGGAGATAAATTATGGAAAGTCAGAAAACAGAGGTCGGTGGACAAGTTCTTTCCTGAATAGTTCCAAGATGAGTATAAATAGGCAGATCCCATACGAGCATGGACTTCCAGAGACACAGCAGCCAAATTAACACACACACATATACTGTACCATATATTAGTAGAGTACTTATGTGTAATAGGAGGATCAATATTTGTAATACCTAGAAGCTTTTGTATCAAATCTTTGTTAATAATAAGCGATTAATCTTTCTTAAATTTTATCTTTACTTAATGCTTAGTTATATTACTCTTTTTAGTCTTCTAATTATTTTTATAAAAATCTCCTCTTTTAGCATATAATTAATAAGCACTACTTTTTTATAAAGAATCTTTACTTTAGCCTTCGAAAATTATTAAGTTATTTATCTTTTCACCTAAAAAACTATTTTAAGTCTTCTGCATTTTTACTTACAGTTTTAATCTTTTACATTTTTAGTGATATCTTATTCAAAAGTTTTAATCTTTTTACATTTTTAGGGTTAATTTAGTTTAAAAATCAAAATTTTTATTTATTTAAGGCTTTTACTTAAAAAGTTACCACCTTTATTTAAAATCTATCTAAAAATTACGTAAAGTCGCAAGCTTTTGAAGAATTATGGGTGTGATGAAGTATTTTGGGTTAATTATTGAGCTTGGTTGCGGTTAGTTAGTGTTTTAATCATCATTATCGCTCTTAATTAAATCCGGGTACTTTCTCTCCCTTTTCTTTATTATTTAGCTTAATTATAGTTTTAGCTTAATTATTTAGCATAGATAAATATAATTATGGTTGTTAGAATTATTGTTGCTCGTAGTTTAATTATCATGCGTAGTGAGTAGATTTATTAGTGTTTGCTAAGTGATGTTAATTTGTGATTTAAGTGTGGGTTAATAAAAAGTTTATGATTAATTAGACAAATTATTTAGATTTGTAATTTTATTGTTTGAAGGGCAAAAGCTGGAAAATAATTAAATTACACATCTAGCAATTATTTTCTTTTAAGAAGATTGTTTGCAATAAAAACCAACGTTGTGAGCAAATAGTTTTTTTTAAGGAATATAATTCGTCATCAAACTTTATTCCACACATAATTCCACACTCAATGAGCTCATTACGTCACTTGGCAAACATATTTCTTATATTATCTAGTTCACTTTTAGGATTACTTAGTCGCATTAATCGCTTAGTTAATTGCTTTAGTAGTTAATCATTTTTAGTTTAGTTGCATTTTAGCTTAAGTTTGTCTTGCTTGCTTATTAGTTGCCCTTATTTTATATTTCGTAATTTTAGTTTAAAACTCCAAATTCTCATTTCCTTCCGCTATCCATTCACTTCACAAAACTTGATCCCGATCCAATCAACTCAAATTAACGCCTCGTTGGGAGAAACGACCCGAGGAACGTACTCACCCGTACTACTTCGGTAACGATCACGTCTATTATATTTTATTATATATTATAGTATATATAGCGCGTATCAACCATCCCAATTTGTGATGAACTGGAAAACGAGTAGAGAGTCATATAAATTAAATGGTAACTAGAATTGAGTCACTTGCAACCACACCACAAAAATGTTATCGGTCTCAACCTTATTTTTTATGCATGGTATACTATAGGATACCATTAATTCCAAAAACCCTATCTAGATCCTTCCTCGCCTCGATTTAACATTGCCTATAATGATCTTACATATTCAATTCCCAACTTCCACTTCATATTCCATATTTGGAAAACTTGATTTGTCATATAACTTATTGGTCCATGTCCCAAGGTTAACATGATCTTGTAGAAACTAATAAACCAAAGTGGCTAACTTGTATTACTTGATAAAATAAAAAGTCTGTACAAGAGAAGTATAAATACATAATATAAAAGACGATGACGTAATGCTAGATGAGCAAATGGGCCGACACAAGTGGGCCGACCTTATTAACTAACAGATCTCTATTGAGTGGTTAAGTCTCTCACTTAGGGCATCCGCAATGCGGTGACCTAGCACCGTTCAATGAAATACTTTACATGCCAGCTCACCATCCAATACCACTGTGGGGCTCGTGCGTGTAAAATAAGTTCTTATCTGCTTACACCGTGTTTAAACGATTATGGTGGGGGCCCTCATCTCATGCACATTATTTTTGGAAGGGAACATGCATAGTAAGAAGAAACGTTTATCTGGGTTTGTAAAAAAGCCCACAAACTATACGGTTACTTAACAGAATAGGCTACCAAATTTAACAAAGAACTTAACTAAAGTATAAAATATGCTGTTTTCTAAAATCTTTTTGGATAAAGTAAAGAAAAAGATCTGTCTTTTACAAAAATATCACTTAAATATTTTATAAATTCGAATGTGTATAAATTGTAAAAATGAAAAATATATGATGTGAAAATTCATTAAACTATGTAAGGTTCGATGGATTGCAGGTGTTTTATATTTTAATGTTAAATGATGATATGGCAGTGATGTGTCAGCCTATTAAACCCAAAATAGTTGAATGCATTGCGGATGCATGTGAGATATCTGACTTAGTTGGCATTTGGCAATCTCAAGTTTGATCTTCATCTCTTTGTATTCCTCATGTTACAATAACACCCTTAATTGGTACACGTACATTAACCTTAACTAAACTCCTACTCCACCTAGATTGCATGTACCTTTCATTAGCAGTGGAAGACGTATTAGATCTTATGATAGATTGTTTTGTTGGTTTGGTTTTCGCTATGAGCTATTTATGAAGAACTGGAACCAAAGTAGATATTGTTATATGAATTCTTGTGTGGAAGTATCTTAGTCCTCTGAATGTAAATCTTGATGATAAATAAATATATGTGAATGCTCACCTTAAAGGGGCCTTTCATAGATTTTGTTATCATGGATTATTGATTTTCCAAGAAAGGTCATTTTTATATCTTAAGGTTTGATTGGTTAGCATATATGTATGTCGATTATAAGCCATTTATAGCTGCTCATTGCTGATTATGGAGCTGCAGGTCAAGCACTATCAGCAAGTGTTTAGAGTTTTGGAACATGTACTGTATCAAACAATTTATATAATTTCATTACCCATGAAAAATATATCCAAGACATGTGATTTGTTTGATGCATAGTGCGACTTATGATTTATGTCTTTTGACTACTGCACTAAAAATCAACTTAATGTGTTAAAAGTAAATCATTCTTAGGCCGGGCACAGTGGTGACCCATATAGACCCAACTTTCCGGCTGCCACGTCAGCTTTCTCTTTCGAGCGACCAGACATGACCCAAGTGCCATAGTGGTGACCGACCTCTTTTTTTTTTTTTTTTTTTTTTTATTTTTACTCATAGTTTAACTAATACTGAACATTTATTTCATGCACCGTGCCTTATCATTCACTTCGTGCGCATTTACATGTACCAGGTTTTACCATACTCTGATGATCTCCTTGAATCATACATGTCTTGCTATAACAAGTCCAATATCATCGATACTCATTCGTACAATATATAATCAATTTGTAGATTCAAACAAAAAACAACTTTGAAACTAATTACATTACTAAACATCTGCAGGGATGATTATAATTTTGCATCAAACTTACTGGGCTCATCAATATATGCGTACAACTATCAACACTCAAACCATTATAAGTATCCAACTGTCAAGGTCATGCTGAATTAGGGATCGATCTGTATTTATTGTTGTTTTATATACAAAAAATTGGAAACAAAAAAATCTTAATGACTATTTTACTTGTGATTCAATGCGGAGCAATGTGAAGCACGGAATGACGGAAGTGGTCATGAATTGAAGGCACTAAAAAAGCCTGTCATTTACACACTTTATATGGTAGATCTTCACCTTTAAAGTGCGGTACAATTCATTCTTCACACTTTCCTCTTTGTGTGGGATTTCGGTGTTAATTTTGTGAATTGCCCACTTATTTTCGTGAATATATGCGAACTATTCACAAAGTTGGTGTGGAGAAAATCCTTTTTTTTCCATATTTTAGGCCGTGAATTTGAAAAGTCATTTACGAGTGTGAACCATAGAAAGAGAAGAATTGAAGTCACACTTAAAAGTGTGACAACCAAGAGAAGCTAAACTATCTTATAATGTGGACAATTATCAAAATCAGCACTTGAAAGTTGAACAAACACCAAGCAACAAAAAAAAGCGTGGACCCATTATAAACAACTCCACTTGAAAGTGTGAAGCAAACAAAAAAGCCAAGTAAAAGGGGGGGGGCCCGGGTATCACTAGAAAGTTCACACTTGAAAGTGTGGACAATCTTTTATCCAGATTTTATATCGATATTTATACTCCAGATTTTTAGCATTTTAATAAACATCACAATTCATTTAAATCTTCAATAGATTACCAGACACATTAGAATATTCAGATTAATCGTATAAACCACAATTTCAGAATTACCACAATTCAGTATACAAATTTCGAGTCTTTAACAGAATACACAATTCAGAATTACTTCAGATACAAATTTCGAGTTTTAAAGAGAACTACCACAAATGGTCAGAATCTGTTCTACAACATTCTGCAATTCTGGCTTCTACTATATCCAAGCACCTGGCCACATAGCTAGATTATGGCAGATTAACACAATTAAGATCTCGTTCTACAAAAATTCTAGACTTCTTCTACTCATATCCGCTTCTTACACATTAAACGAGATGCTCAGCAAATTCTGCTATTGTGGGCTCTTCTCATATCCAAACAGTACCAAAGGAAACTTGACGTGTCCGTATTAGTATGGGATTTGGAACTTTTGAGCCCCATCCCAAGATATTTGAGATGTTTAATAAACGTTATAACTTTAGGTACTGTGTGTATACCTCATAGCAAAGCTAAGCTCGCATCCCCTTCTTCTCGCAAGATAACAAAATTGACCTAGATTATGAGTAGCCCAACCCTGCAGAATACATAGTACTAATTAACAGTGATGCGCGTTTATTATACAGGACTATAGTAAAAGGACAAGGTGACCAATATGAATTTTGCCCTGGTAAAATGGAAGCAAGAATTTTGTTTTCATATAGAGATGCCACATTAGATGGTCAACAGTTACACCTTATGAGTTTCAAACATTGGTTAGAATAGCTCAATCTAACTAGGTAACTAGGACAACTGGGAAACTTAGAAGGGCTACTTATCCAAATACCTCTTTAAGACTAATCGTGAAATAGCCGGCTAGTTGCCAATCAAGGTTATATCTGGGAAGAGTCTCAATCTCAGAGCCCCAAACTAACTCGATCTTTACAGTCGAGTTAATGTGTCATGACCAGCCAATCAAACTTACAAACCAAGACTAAAAGCTTAGCAGTTTTAATGTCTAGTTTATGTCTGGTCATCCATATCCATTCCTTTACAGTTTATGTCTGGTTTATGTAGATTCAACATAAGCTTTTTAATTTTGAATAGTGTTAGTTTCCAAAGACTCACTCACATACCAAGACACCCATTCGTTTTTCTGTCAGAGCCTAACTTCTATCATAACTTTGTTATTAACTAAAAATATTGACTCAAACTACTCTACCCTATTTGACCGCACATCATACAATATTCATCGAGAGTCTTGCACACTAGACCTGTGCGTTTGATGGTACAAGGGCGACAAGCTGGGGAGCGCGGTTTTGAGCTGTCAAATTAACATTGTTTCATGTTTTCTTTCATTTGTCTTAATTGTGTCTCTTTGTGTTCTTCTATTTGCTAAAGATCCATGACCAAAAAAACCTTCTTATC
>LBNU01036934.1:26157-49161 GCA_014162995.1 Artemisia annua | reverse complement strand
CACACACACACACACACACACACACACACACACACACATATATATATATATATATATATATATGTGTGTGTGTGTGTGTGTGTGTGTGTGTGTGTGTGTGTGTGTGTGTGTAAAGCCGTGAACTCAAAATTTTCCATTGCTAATTAACAGAATAGTTGAACAAAGGGTAGCACATGATTTTATTTCCATGCAGTCAAAATTTTCGATTGCTAACAGAACGTGCACCTACAAAGAGAATTTATTCCAACAGGCAAACCCTCGCATAGACCGTCATGTCCGCCTTGAGCTGCACACTTCCGGACGCAACAAGGTTGAGGGCACATGTTGTCACACAAGTCTATTTCCCTCCTGCACGTGGCATCTGTTCGAACATCATTTGTTGGAGACAAATCCCTTGCCTTCATGGTACAAAATTGTTGACAAACTGCGTTCATATTAAAAAACACATGTTAAACACAAATAATCTTTTACAAATGCAACAAATGAGAAATTACCTAGCAAACAGAGGAGTGTGATCGCAGTTTTCCCATTCATCATTTTGAGAGTACTAAAAATAGTTTTAAATCAGATGGATGGAAAATTGTTTTAGTTGGCTGCTAATGTGAATGGATGTTGATTAAACAGGTTGATACTACGATCCTTTTATAGGCATGTGTAACTATGGAATTATCACATGTATCGGGACAAGGGCAAGTGGATGAACTACCTTACACATTTTTGGTCGTGACAACTTTTAAGAATTATTTGTACTTTTTGCCATATATGGAAACAAGGTAGTGGGTGTACTAGAGATGTGTATTTCAAAGATAATGATTTAAGACAAAAAATACTTACGTACACTACAAGATAAATGACATTTAGTGACTGATAAAAAGTGTCAGTAAAAGCTTAAAATCAGTCACTAAAGGCATTTTGGTCTTCTCCCACTGAAGGAAAAAGAGACACTAAAAGAGCCATCACTAAATGTCTTTTTTGACTCTTAATATCAGTCACAAAAAATCTATTAGATTTTATGTCTGATTGTTATGTGTCAATATAGGTCCTGGAAGAAAAACTCAATACAAGTTATTAGTGACTGGATTATTCAGTCACTAAAAGTCTTGAACAATCATTTTTTCCATTTCTACTGCATTTCTCATTTCTACTGCATTTTATACGCTGTATTTGTTTACAACTATATAAAACATGAATTTATAAGAAAATCACATATATGAAACCACAAAGTAACCTTAGACTTAACTCAAGAATATGAAATTATTCTGTCAAACAAATTTCGACAAGCCAGGGAATAATTGACAATAAACAAAATACTACTGCAATAAATACAGGTCAAATGAAGGAGGATGTTCATCACATAAATTCCTGTGAATCCTGGTTGCCGGAGCGTAACGAAGAACCTTGTTCGATACCAGCAGTTCTTACTCATATTTGCCCTCTGCACAAGCCTAACCAATGCCTGAACCACTTTCGACATTGGTTACCGAAACTCTGGCTCCGCCTGAACATTTTTGTTTATAATTTAAACCCTGTCAGTAGCAATCTAACACGTGACATAGTATTGCTATAAACTGAATTGTGGGTACACATTACCTGTACACAAAGAGTGATTACATCTGCATATCGAGAAAGATTTGACAGGATATAGTCCTTTAAGAGCTGGATCAACCATCTTTGCGAGAGCGTCCATGTCATGAAGCTGAGGTGTAACCCTCCAAACCAGAGACTATTCTGCTCTCGTCCTTAAATTTTGACGCGTAGAAGATACGTTTACCTATCAAATGGTTTTCTTCCTATAAGTAGTTCCAACATGGTTACACCAAAACCGTAGCATCACTTTTTATCGAGTACTGACCAGACATGGAAACCTCTGGGGCACTATATCCATTGTCATCCAATCCCTACAAATGCAAAGGTCAATAAAACAAGGTAAAAAAAGCAACTTTGCCATGATTTCCACAGGCCTAATGTCGTACCTGATCGGCATCTGTGGCAAGGCTTGCTAACCCAGAGTCAGAAAGTTGAGGACTGAGCTCTGAGTCTAGTAAGATATTGGCTGATTTTATATTCTTGTGAACAACAGATGGCGAACATACTTCATGTAAATATCTGAAAATGAAATTAGCATTAGTTACTTTATTTAACAAAGAATTTTGACTTACTCCAAAGCTTATAACCGTCAGTAGTTTAAGACTCGAAGCTTATACCTTGAACTGCATGCTGCTGTGGAGCAACAGGTGCAAAACGCTGGTCGTCGGTCTTTTCAATATCTGTAGACCAAAACTACTTTTCAAAACAGATTTATGGATATCAAGCTGATTAACTCAACTTCCAAATGACTACTAGTCCGCAAGAATGTATAAGATGAAACTATAAATTGTATAGGTTGATATACCTGTCTGAAATTGACGTTGCTCTGCTCACGGATAAAACCTGCAGCCTGAAAGAAAAATAATAAATATCATACACAAACACTGAAACACATATCTTAATCTTACATCACTCAAGACATAAAGAGGAAACAGATATGGAAAATACCTTTTCTGGGTTGGTGACATCAACTATTGCATATCTGTTCTCCTACATTTCATAAAATATAGAACCTTAGTAAATACATTTCAAAAAATATAGAACCTTAGAAAATACCTTAGTAATGAACAGGAATGGTGAAATTCGATTATTGATGATCAATGTTCTGACATTTTACCTGTTCAAAACCAAGTGTGGGGTTGGCCCATTCTATGTCTCTAGTAATAAGCAGATTTGATCTTGAAAGAAGAGACGCAATCAAAGCCTAAAAGAATCAATAAATGAATATCATTCATCCTGAATACAATGTCTATCCTAAAGTATGCAAAGCTATATTTATCTTACACCCGGTGAGACTAGGGTCCTAAACTGATCAACAGCCAAAATGCATCCTCTTCACTCATGTAAAGCAGTAAGAGACCGGTTACAAAACCCATACCCTGTAGTTAAAACCAATTTAATAACTTCTCATGAACGACTATAAATGAATGTGATTACTGGATGTACCTGTACATATCCAACGTCCCTGTAGTATACAGAATAAGCCTTCAGAACATTATAAAGTGATCTCTGACCAGGACCATGTTGATGCTTGTAGAACACATGTGAAGGAAAAGTACGGTGATATATCTCGTATTATGTCTAGCTCAGAAGCTGATGTCTCGTACATTACTAGTTGCTGCAACAAAAGAAATTATCTGTCAGAGATAATAGCAGAGTTCGATAAGGATCAAATGAAAATGCTGAAACTCTGATAGCCTAAACTAAAAGTACGTGATTCTCTGACCCCAACTCCCTGAGTGAGAGTTGAGGGAACTTAACATGAGGATTTATACAAATTGACATATTATTCATATTCAACCAACGCATTTGTTTCAATAAAGTGGAATGATATGTTGTAGCAGCAAGCCGTAACAAGGTTAGTGGTTAGCCCTACGCCAAAAACAAAAGTAAGCAGAAGTCCTAGGTGGGTCAACTATCCTATTAAACGTTCACATTTAACATTAAATCTACCAAAGTCCAGTTCTGATCATCCCAAAAAACATAACAGTTTGATTGGCATCACAGTGTGCATCCAACCATACGGAAGTAGAGTACTATAAATCATTATATTCCAGTTTATGTTAAACTCAGACACAGACAAATGCACACCAATTTACGAGAAATTAGGTCAGACGTTCTGCAAGCAGCCTAACGTCAGATCATCCAGAAATCCTATTGTGTAAAAGTATAAAACATTCACACATCTGAATGGAATTGCCTACTTGTGTTTGATCAAAAGTAACTCAATAGAACCTCTCGTTTATCTACTGTTTTAATTACATTCAACGCAAACACGGAACAATTCACATCATGTTATTATATTAAAATATGCATCTCCAAACAACTTTAAGGTCGGATCATCCAGGATTTAGCTTGCGTAAAATTTTCACAAAAAGAATGGGATTATGCAACATTATATACCAAAAGTAACTCCTTAGAATTCGTTTTTATCTACCTTCAACATAAAAACAGACAAATGCACAACGATTCACAACACATCATGTTACACGTCAAACAGCCTAAGGTCACATCATCTATAAATTCGTCACATCATCTATAAATTCGTTTGCGTACAATATCCACAAACGACTCATGGAATACAGCAATATCGATCAAAAGTTACTCTTTTTTCAATTTACGTTCAATGCAAAACTAACGCATAGCAATTCGCAACTATTAACAACATATTATTCGGTTAAACATTCTCAAAACAGCCTAAGATCCAATCATCTACAAATCAACTAGTTCAACATTTTCATTTTAAATAACTAGTAATTACACTGATTCACGAGATATTAAGTACACATTCTCCAAGCAGCGTAATGTTAGATCATCCAGGTATACGTTTGCGTAAAACATTCACAGTTTCACACATCCTAACCGAACTATATACGAGGATATATACGTGCGATTCTATAGCTCATAACCATTTGTCGTTTCTAAACAGTTTGCACCAGATCGAGAGCAAAAGCATTATCAATCAAGTTCAACACATTGACAGCTTCAAAATCACAATCACAGATTACAAATCGTCTTAATAAATTTACAAAATAATCTATAATTTTCACATATTTTCCTCCATAACCAGAACAAAAACATGATTAATCACTAGCAGATCGATGCATTACTCGGTCAAAGTAAGGTCAATAGATTATAACTTATATCTTAATCTTACAAAAATTATACAAATTAGCATCAAACATAACTGTTAACAAAATCAGTAACTCAAGTCAATCGAAAATTAATACACATAAACAGAATCTCTAAACAAATCGATCAAAATTGGAGTAACAATACCTTCGGTGAGATAACCGGTGAGGATGATCGGAGACGGTGAGGTAACTGGTGAAGATCGGAGACGGTGATATGACCGGCGACGGGAGATAACCGATGAATATGATCGGCGACGGTGATATCCGGTGAAGATGATCGGAGACGTGAGAACTGATTAATGGGAGAGTTATCTAGAGTAACGAAGTGGTGAATGTGTGTTTTGGGGAAAGAAATAAGTTTTTTTCTTTTTCTTTTTTTTTTTTTAACTTTTCATCTTTTTAATATCTATACTTACAATTTCATTTTCAGCCCCTATAGACATCAGTCACAGAATGTCATTTATTTTGTAGTGGTAAAATGATTAGAAACACTTTGGCTTTCGAATAGTTCAGAATTCTGTATCTGATCTATAACATAGCACATCTTAAATTTCTACCTAACAAAATGGTTGGTAGTGGTATAATCAAGGCTATCGTTTTGATAGGTTTTAAAATTTACATATTTTGGTTATCAATTTGCTTTAGGTCTAGATGGTACTTAGGATAAAAAGCAATGAATAAGATACGATCGATGATATGGTATCATTTTAGTATTTGAAATGACCAACGAGAGATTCCTATTATGATCCACTTTATACAGTATGATGAATATATCCGATCTTTAGTTTTTTAATTGAGGATGGTATTCTGAAAAAGTTATTTAACACTATGTATTTTTAAAAATAATTAACATAATATTCAGTTATTTTCTTTTTCTTTATATAAAATCATAAAAAGTTATGAAAGGTAGCATTCTTAATAGCCATCGTCATCGTCTCCATCTATGTGATCATATATCCTCATCGTTGGCAAGTCCATCACGGGCAACAATCAGGGATGGACTCAGGATTTTTAGGAGGGTGTTGCACAAACTCTTTTCTTTAATAGGTGCTAAAATACACACAATGAAGTATTCTTAAGCTAATGTAACGTTGTACTATAAAAAATGGCACGAATATCGCAGGTTGCACATACCACAAAACAACACTTTTTTTTTTTTGAAAAATATTACATTTCGTGACTCAAAATCGGGTGTGGCCCGTGCCACACCTGACATACATGTAGGTCCATCCCTGGCAACAGTGATGATATACGCTATGATTGGACGTCACCACTCGAAGGAGTTTTATGTGTTTTTCCATTTTGCGATCCCGACATCAACACGATTTTGTATCATCCCCTCGAGAAACAATGACATAAACAAACAACGAGGCTGCTATTTTCATGGGTCTTTATCGATGTTGCTGCATGTTATGGATTGCTCGTTGCTACATGTTTATGTATTCTGTTTGGAGTGGTACTGCTCGTTGCTATATGCTGGTCGACATTGGTGTTCTGCTGGGTGTTTTATGCGTGACTTGGGGTTGCGTGGAGTGTTGCTTGCGTGTGGTTAGAGAGATTGGATTGTTTGCTGTTCGGTCTTTTTAGTGGTTAGATTTATTTAAGTTCAGTCTATTTTATCTTATGTGAATCTGCTGCTGTCCCGAATAGTCATGGAAGTTAAGTTTTAGGGGTCTTATTCAAAACCCTTATTGGTCCAGTAGTATGCAACAGGCTTGGCAAGGGTTTTGGTCCTTTTGCTGCGTTTACATGTTCTATTATTATTGTTGCAAATACTTTTGTTCTTGATCTCATGGACCATTGGTATTACATTGGAGGTTAGGGTTTTTTAAGCCCTATGATCGTTGCTACATGTTTCAGCGGATGGGTTTTTTGAGTTTGATGTTTCTTGCTGCTGGAGTTGTTTCTACATGTTGAAGAATGCTTGGATGTTCATACATGGATTCTTCATGGAAGTTAAAGTGGACCACAAAGAGTGATATAGAAGGCTCAAGTATTTTCTTGAGTAGAATAGTTAATTTTTATGTACTTGTGTCATTGTTTGGTAGGTTCATTTTATTGTAAGTTATAAGAATGGCGTGTCATTCTTATATGAGAGTCTGTAAGTGTCCTAAGGGACTGAGATGAGGGAAGTCACCCTCATCCTTTGTACTTCAATGCTTTTTGGTGTAATGAATTTTGCCGGGGTGAATTAACCCTTTTACCCAAAAAAAACAACGAGGTTGCTATTAACACGAACAATATGATCAACAAAAAAACTTTAAACGACATCGTCACGTCGTTTACCTAATTAGAATAATATGTTTTTTTTACTTGTTATTGTTACTTTCGATTCGAGTTAATCATGCCGTGCAGTCATACACCATTACCGTCGCCAATAAAGGAATCGGCAATGATGAAGACATAGGAAAAAGGGTCGATGGCTGACTTCTTTTGTTTTACTTAAGTAGATGAAGACGTAGGAAAAGTTGATAACACATTGACGTTCATGTACACGATAGTTGATTGGCTACAAAAGAATTTATTATTACGAGGTTTTATTTTTCGTTAAAGAAAAAAATATATATATATATATATTAACACCACACAAAAATTAGTTCATTTTTCACATTTTTTTAGAAGTACGTAAAACTTTATTATTTTATTATTTTATTAACACTTAATTATGTGTAAAAAGTGGTTACGTTAATAAGTGTGAGAAAAATTGTAAAAAATAGAGTTTCCACACTTATAATTGTATCAAAAAAAAAAGTTCACACTTTTGAGTATGAAAAATTATAAGATTTGTCCACATTTGTAAGTATCGAGGTTATTTGTAACACCCAAATTCTCCACGCTTGAGGATACAAATAACCCCCACGCCTTAAGTGTGGACATTTGTTAAATTTTTTCACACTTAAAAGTGTGCATTATTTTTAACACAACTGTAAGTGTGAAATCGGGATTTAACAATCGAAAATGATGTTATTGCGTATGTCAAAGAATTTGAATCTTCAGCTCTTATACCACGAGGGTGTAATTCTTCATTTATTACCCTTGTTCCTAAGTTAGATGATCCGTTGGTAGTGAGTGATTTTAGACCAATTAGTTTAATTGGCTGCCAATATAAAATTATTGCTAAGATCCTTGCTAATCGTCTCTCAAAAGTGGTTGCTTCAGTTGTTGGTGATGTTCAAATGGCATATGTTCGAGGTCGTCAAATCATAGATGGCCCCCTCATGGTGGAAGAGATCATTGCTTGGGCTAAAAAACATAAAAAACGCCTGATGTTTCTTAAGGTTGATTTTGAAAAAGCTTTTGACTCTTTGAGTTGGTCCTTTCTTTTCTCCATCCTTGAACAAATAGGTTTTAGCTCTAAATGGATAAGTTGGATCAATTCTTGTTTAAACTCTGCGTTTGCTTCGGTTCTTGTCAATGGGTCGCCTACCAAAGAATTTAAAATTGAAAGAGGCTTAGACAAGGGGATCCACTATCCCCATTTCTATTTATTCTTGCAGTTGAAGCCCTTAATGTAGCTCTTCTTGAAGCTACAAATAATAAAGTTTTTCATGGCATCCACGTGGGTAATGACAAAGTGCATATTTCTCATCTCCAATATGCGGACGATGCCTTGATTATTGGGGAATGGTCTCGTACCAATGCCAAGAACTTGTCTAGAATCCTCACTTGTTTCCATCTTGCTTCCGGGTTGAAAGTTAACTTCAACAAAAGCAAGCTTTTTGGTGTTGGGGTATCTATGGCTGAAGTAGAGTCTCTTGCTTCTACAATTGGTTGTCTTGCATCGCAGTTTCCTTGCACTTATTTAGGACTCCCCATTGGTGCTAAAATGTCGAGGTGTATAAATTGGAAGCCTATAATTGATAAGTTCCACAAACGACTCTCTAAGTGGAAATCAAAGGCCCTCTCCTATGGTGGTCGGTTAACCCTTATAAGATCAGTTCTTGGAAGCTTGGGAGTATATTACTTCTCCACCTTCAAGGCTCCCAAAACAACCATTGGTGAACTTGAACGTATTAGAAGGAAATTTTTTTGGGGTGGATGCTCGGACGAAAATAAAATCTCTTGGATTGCTTGGGATAAAGTTATTGCTCCTAGAAATAAAGGGGGTCTTAATATTGGAAGCCTAAAATCTTATAATCAAGCCATGCTTGCTAAATGGTGGTGGAGGTTTCACACTGAGCCTCATGCCATTTGGTGCAAAGTGATCAAGTCCATGTATGGTTCGTCGGGAGGTCTCCATGATAACTCGAATCTCAAGGCTAACTCGGGTCCATGGTATCATATCGTGAAGGTTAAAGACGATCTTGCTACCCTCGGGATTAATTTAAGCTCTCTTTTTATGAAGAAAATTGGGAATGGTAATGACACTAGTTTTTGGCATGATAAATGGATGGGTGGAGATCCTCTTTGTATCTCGTTTCCTCGTCTATATCGGTTAGAATCCAACAAATGTTGTTCTGTGAGTGATAGATGTCCTACTGCTGCAGGAGGTTCTGATATTGCACCACTTATTTTGGATTCTGGGCCATTGGATCTTGATAACCCTCCTGGGCTTAATTTCCATTGGTCATGGTGTAGAAGCATTCGATCCATCAATGAGGTAGAAGAACATAATAATCTGGTAAGTATTTTAACCAACCTACATCTTAATGCTACTGAGGACACTTGGGTTTGTTCTTTAGATTCTTCTCGAAAATTTTCAGTAAGAGGAATGAGAAACCTTATCACCTCACTTCACACCCTTGTCCCCTCATCACCAACGAGATGGAACAAAATTGCTCCGGCCAAGATCAACATTAATAGTTGGCGGGTATCGAACAAGCGAATGCCTACTCGTGTCAATCTTGATCGTAGGGGTGTAGATCTTGATTCTGTGAGATGCCCTATGTGTGATGAAGATGTTGAAACGGAAGATCATGTGTTTGTCTCTTGCAAGATTGCAGTAGACACTTGGAAGGAAGTTGCTAAATGGTGGAAAATTCCCTATGATTCATCTTTTGATCTTCACGATGTGATCCATATGGCTGACAACTCTATCATCACTCGAAAGTTTGTCAAGTTTCTTGATGTGGTTGTTCAAACAACTATTTGGACAATTTGGAAGTTTAGAAACAACATGGTCTTCTCCAAAAAACGCCCAAGCAAAAACCTTCTCCTCAACGACATTAAACTTATGTCTTTCACTTGGATTTCTTCTAGATATAGAAAAGCATGTCTAAATTGGTTAGAATGGCTTATTTATCCTTGTAACGCTATTTCCTTATNAAAAAAAAAAAAAAAAAAAAAAAAAGTGTGAAAAATCTATTGTTTTACAATTTTTTTCTACACTTATTAATGTAACCAATTTTTACACCTTAATAAGTGTTAATAAATTTATAAAATTTTACACACTTTTTAGAAGTGTGAAAAAAAAATTGTGTAGACTAAACTAGTTTTTTTTTTAGTGTAAGTTAAATACTTTCAGGAATACATACTCTGATAAATACTTTTCTAAACTGCCATTGTCATCCAGAAAACTCATCCGATCTTTAGTTTCTTCTTGATATATAAGTATGATTTTTTAAAAGACTGATAACCTTTTAAAGATTCAAGATATAAAACACCGCAGACTCATGAAAACACATCGTGGTGGAAAAAATGTTTGGCCTTTGTTTTTTCCGATAAATTTAATAGATAACACTCTCTCCCTTATTTTGAGTTTATTTTCTCATATATATGATCAGAAATCTATCCAACTTATCAACAAAATAGTTAAAATCGTTAGCCTTCTTATCGATCAATTTACTTAATATTACACCATATTCACTTCATTGCAGCCATTTAACTAGTGGAACACTAGAGGTCGATACATCCCATAGGTCCCTCCATTCCCTTTTTCATATATGGAAGCATTACACGTTTCTCCTTCAATAGCAGAAGTTCATTTAACTAGTGGAACACGTACTAGAGGTTGACTTTTGTGTGAAGTTTATTAATCTTTTGTATTCTGTTTGCCTCATTCGAGAACAAGCATACTTTCGGTAGAGACAGATGAGAGATGTTGTATAAATCTACCTAATGAAATAAAAAGAGCATGGGTGATAGCGGTAGGTATCACACTGTCTTAATAATTTATATAACACAAATAAAAAACATTTTGAATCAATATCCCACACATTAACCCAATGGATCAACATACATTTAATGATTGGAATGACACCTGCAAGGTGTATACCATCTATAGAAAATTGGCGCAACTTCAGAAGCAGCTTTCTTCCTAATTTAAGCAGATGGTTTGTTCATCTGTAAAAGATTTCGAGAGTGACTGTAAGTCGATAGATATGATCCTTGCTCATTAAAAAGTTCACTGGCTGAAAACACTCATGCCAAACAGTTGAAATCTTATACATTCAAGCTAGAGATCATACAAGAAATGGGTTTCTTCAAAAGGTCTAATAGATATGTCGCCGTTCAAAAAAAACCATTCCACGCATGAGTTCTTATTGAAATTATTGGGTCACATATTTTTGTATTGAAACTTATTATGTAAACAAGAAAGATTCTCAAAGGTTGTCTATGTTCAAAAAAAAAATAATAATAATAATAATAAAAAAAAATAAAAATAAAATAAAATAAAAAAATCATCCAAGTCACGTGCATTAAATACAACTTCGGGACTGCTCCATCAACCATGGCCAATACTTTTCACCAACATCTCTCTAGTAATTCATAAAGAACGTATAATTTTAATTACAAAATTAATTTTTGCATTTATAAGTTTATACTCCCTCCGTCCCAAATTATAAGTACACTTTTATATTTCACAAAGTTTAAGAAAAGTAGATCTCTTATAATATTAACAAATAAAAGTTTATTTCTTCCTACTTAGAAACATTTTGATTGATGGAAATTGAAAGTGAACATTAATTTTGAGACAACAAAAAATACCCAAGTGGACTTATATTTTAGGGCGGAGGGAGTATTATTTTAAACATTGAACTAACCTCTATTAGTATGTTGAAGAAATTACTAGTTTTCTTGAAATCAAATTTATAGTGCTAGAATTGTCTATTACTATTGAACATACCTTGTTATATATCAAACACTTAGAATATAAGATTGTTGTTATTGGTAGCCATTCCTTCATTTTTCTCTCCTCTCATTCTTCAACCCTCTTATTATTGAATGGGGATCGTTTGCATCTACGGCTGTGAATAAAAGTGCCTATGGTTGGACGAATTCTTCGACCCTCGTGTTTGTTACTCTCCAATTCTTGTGGGTTGATGCCCACCTACGATTACGAAATATAATGTAGTTCTTCTAGCATAGCGGAAAATCTTGTCAAGTTCTTTCATGAATTTGGTAAACCATGGTTCATGTACTTTTCAGACCATAATCTACGGGTTTTTGAAACTTCTAACACTGGTACAAAAAGTTCTATCAGTCACGCTCAAAATGCGTGACGATATGCATATAGTCACACACGTTTTTTTCGTCGTGTGTCACCAAAAGTCCCGCCACCGTAGGTGCCATATGGTGACGTTGTTGAGTTCGTGGCCTTTTCCATCGAAAAAGAGTGACCAAAACCCCGAATATGTGTGACAAATTATGCCCACAAGTTTTTGTTGTGATTATCAATTTATCAATGACCGTAAACACACTTATAGTCACAGAATGCTTTTTGGAGTAACTATTGTCGTACTTTGCCACATAAATATATAACATATGTGACATTTGAGATGAGTCTTTTAGTAAATGTGTATTTTGTGTGACTATTTCCCGTCCTTTTGCCACATGAATATACAATAAATGTGACGTTTGTGATGATTTAGTACACAATGGTTTTGCTTTTTTGGAGTTAGTCACATACAATTTAAAACAAAGTGGCCAAAAGTGTTAATAAGTGTGACCGTATGCTCTTTAAAGTGAACAAATGTGTATTTGTGGACTATTGATCATCCAATGGCCACATGAAATTTTATATTTGTGTGGCCTTTTGTAATATTTAGTCACACAAACCATGTTTGTTTTGGGTATTTAATCACATACAATTAAGCAAACAGTGGCCAAAAGCGCTAATAAGTGTGACCATATGCTGTTTAAAGTGAAGAAATTTGTATTTTGTGTGACAATTGATCATCCAATGGCCACTTGAAGTTTATGTTTGTGTGGCCTTTTGTAATATTTGGTCACACAAACCATGTTTGTTTTGGATATTTAGTCACATATAATTACGCAAACAGGTTTGACGAAGTTGTGGTGTGATAATTGGTGTGTAAGGTTTTCTCCGCCATAAGGGAGCTTGTTGACATAGTGAAGAAAACTCTCGAGTTAGGTGCTCGGGGAGTGGAGTAGGGCAAGGAAGGTGTCCTTGTAGCCGAACCACTATAAATCTCTTGTCTCGCGGTTCGATCTTTCCATCTCTTACTTTTTATCTTACTTACATTATTAGTGCTTTAGTACTTAGTTATAATTGTTTATATTGTGCAAGACTTGAATTCACATAAGTTCGTATCGAAAGTTTTTAAAGTGAACAAAGTTTTCAAAAACAAAGTTTTTATAACAAACCTAAAAGGACACATACAATAGATCATATAGTTGTTTTCATACTAAACTCTAATCAAAGGTTTTTCGAACAAAAAATTGAATAAACTCTAATCAATATATTGAAACCAAGTTTTATAAATTAAAAAAAGACGTAAAACTATTCAATCCCCCCCCCCCCTTTCTAGTTTTCCGCAGAAGGTCCTTATTGTGTGTATTTTGAACCAAGATTTTATAGCAATTGTATAATTTGACTGCTGACGGAGGGTCGCGACCACTCCGTCTCTATCCTCTTAGTGCGAAGGGCTTCGAATACCCTAAGACTATTTTGGAAAGTTAATGTGAATTATGATGGATGCTGAATTATACACAAGACATGAGTGTCTCGAATCATCCTTCGAACATTCAAACTTTAATTACTTGGCTGAATAAATCTTTGTTGTGTAAAATGAAACAAGAGATTCGAGGGAAATATGTTATATCATTAAGTGGGTAGGGAGGATTACATCATTTGAAGAAACGAACACTAAGACACCTACCATTAATGCTTCTTTCCCAAAATGAGAAGAATTCGATACATAATTTGAAAACAAATGAACTGTTTAAAACTACAAGTCTTGCATATAAAACTTACGAAGGTTATCATTGCTTCGAGCCGTTTAGACTGCATCTCCGGGAGGGGTTGCTAGTGTGTAGACTCAGTTACTGCAGGCTTTAGAGTTAGCCCGCGATGTATTCTCTTTGTTTTTGAAGCAGATGGGAGGAAGAACCTTCGTTTATTATGACTGAAGCTTGTTTGGTTAAATGGGTAGGTCCTGTTGGAGCTGAATTACTAAGTGACGTCTTGTCCAGATTTGCCACAAATTCTGAGCCTTCAAGAACGAAAGAGTTGTGAATGTCAAGCCTCGTGGCTGACTGAAGGCTTCCTGTCAAAGCTTGGTGCTCAGCTTTAAATTTAAAACTAAGCTCAAGAGAGCGTGTTTTGGGTTGAACGGAATCGCGATTTCCTCCGAACCAACAGAGTGTAGCTTCCTTTCTCTCTTTACCCTTAAGGTATCTTTCTTGGAAGGTGTGTTGGTTTGGACTGGCTCGGAAGATATTTTCGTGGGTGTATGGCCTCTGACAGAGTTGTTATCCTCATATTCTATATCATGCTCTCCTAAATCGATGGCCCACCTGGCTACCCTTCGTGACCTATCGGGCTTCATGAGCATCCATTCGATTGGTTTATCAGTAAGCACCTTGATGGGATGATCTTGGAAGTACATTCGAAAGCGTCTTGCAGCATGAACCAGAGCTAGAATTAGCTTTTCCGACTCTATTTACTTCTGCTCGGCTCCCTGCAAGACCCTGCTAGCGAACTAAATTGGGATTTATATCTTCCTTCTTTCTGTCAAGAGTATTGCGCTGATGCCGTCGAAGGGTGTCACAAGATGCAGGAATAACATTTCGCTTTTAACTAGAGCTGTGAATGTTAGCAAAATTTCCATGCACACTTTCCACCTTTGAAAGGTTGCTTCGGCTTCCATGCTCCATCGGAAGATTGTTTCATTGTTGCCCACATTATGAGTTTTGAAGAATGGTGAAGGCTTGTCGACACCTTCGATAAAAATTCGCTAAGCGCTTCTATCCTAGCTTCCATACCATGTATCCCTCCTAACGACTTCTGGGCTTGTATGTTTGAACTAGCTTTTACTCTCGAGAGATTAGCCTGGATCCTTCATTTTGCGAGTTGATGTTCCTTTAACTCTTCTTTTTCGATACCAAAGGAGCACATTCTTGGGTTCAGCTTCATGTTGATTTTTCTTAACTGGATGAGCGTTTCTTCGATATCGGAGAATAGATTTTCCTCCGTCCTACTTTTTATTATCATGTTGCCAGCATAAGCTTCCAGATTCCTTCCTATCTGTTTGTCGAAAAACTTTCTTATCAATCGTTGGTATGTAGCCTCTGTGTTCTCTAAACCGAAGGGCATCTTTCTATAACAGTAAGTGCTCTTCCCCACGTGAAAGGCTGTCTTTTCTTCGTCTTCTTCTGCCATCTGTATCTGATGATATCCTTTGAAAGTGCTGAGAAAACATTTCAAACGAAACCCCAAAGGCAACTTTGGTATCTGATAATATACCCTCCGAACAGGTCGAAGGACTCCCCTTCGGTCCTGCTCGAAACCTACATAATCGCAGGCTCTGGCTAGCCTCCTAACACTTTCATTGGCGTAAAACTAGTCATCAATGAAGTGCAGAAATGTGTATTTTGTGTGACTATTGATCATCCAATGGCCACATGAATTTTATGTGTGTGGCCTTTTGTAATATTTAGTCACACAACGCACGTTTTTTTTGGGTATTTAGTCACATACGATTAAGCAAATAATGGCCAAAAGTGTTAATAAGTGTGACCATATGCTCTTTAAAGTGAACATGTGTGTTTTGTGTGACTAATGTTCATCCAATGGTCACATGAATTTTAATTTTGTATGGCATTCTGTTATATTTAGTCACACATCGAATTAAACAAAGAGTGACCAATAATGTTAGTACTGCTAGTACTACGTTAGTACTGCTAGTACTACGTTAGTACTGCTGGTGCAGAGCTACTACTGCTAGAATATATATAAAACAGAAAGTATATAAATGAAGCAAATATATATACAATTGTATTTCAAATTGAATAAAACTCGAATGTATTTAAATGAACCAAATATATGTACAATGGTAATGTCGTATATAATCAAATTCTCAACTACCATAAGTTAAAACCTGTTGACTCTTCGCCGCCTTAGCTTGCTTTTGACAGTTGTGTTTGGTAAGGAAAAGGGAGGTTACGATTGAGAGTGGGCAGTAGAGTTACATAAAAGAGGTATTTCAAATTGAATAAAACTCGTATGTATTTAAAACCTGAGTCATCTCTTCGCCACCTTAACTTGCTTTTGCAAGGTTTCCATCTGAGTCTAATGGCAACTACAAATGCATCCCTTGGGACACCTTGTAGGACAGTTGCTTTACCAGCAGATCCTTTTTTTGATGCTCACGTCGCTCATTATCTAGTTGAGTTTGAAGTAACTCAAGTCTTTCATCAGTTTCTTTTCTGCTTCGAGGAAGATTAAAATACGTCTAATATGTAACTCTACTTCCCACTCCTTTTGCATAACCTCCATTTTCCTTAACACAACTGTCATGGCATCAGTGCCATCATCAACATTCAAGGTTCCTTACTTTATCTTTTTCATCAGCTACTTTCTGCACAAAAAATATGGGAAATGTTAGTATTAAAAGTTACTACTGCTAGTATACAAGTTAGTACGGCTAGTACACAGTTAATCCTACTGGTATATAAGCATGATAATAGAAGTTGCAGTCAAATTTACAGGATTACTGCTAATGATCTAATCTCCGCATCTGGAGATTATCCGTCTTTGTTTTTCCTTACTGGTGATCCACAATACACTACGCTAGGGCTGTAAACCAACTGAACGTTCAGTGAACATTTCACGAACCGTTTGGTAAAAAGTTAATTTATGTTTGTGAACATCCGAGTATGTGTTCGTTTATGTTCATTGATTTATTTATATTTGTATATTATATCTTTTAATTGTATAATTTTAAAATTAGTTTTTTAAACAAAACAACAGTTACAAAACTATATTAAATGCATAATTTGATAAAGTTTATGTTTACTTGTCTATGTTCATTTATGTTCGATCGTTTATGTCCGTTTAGTGTATGTTTAGTGTCTTAATGAACGAACATAAACGAACATGAACAACTCATTTTCTTAATAAACGAATATGAACAAGAAAATTTGTCCGTTTAACTGTTCGTGTTCGTTTATTTGTCCGGTTAAAATTAAATGAACGAACATGAACAAGGCTCCGTTCATGTTCGTCCGGTTCGTTTACAGCCCTAGAATACGCCATTAGTTTTACCTGTGAATAATAAGCGTCCATTGCTTCCTCTATCTGCTGACGTAACTCATCCTATAAAGAGAAGTTATGAACCGTAAGAAACCGAGGCATTCATAATGCTGCATAATATAAGATCTGCCAACCATGAAACAGTAAAAATATACATGTGTTGACTTTTGGTGAGTGAGATGGAACATACCCACGCTTCAATTTAAATACAGTCCGTCGAAAATGAACTGTGCCAGAAAATCCAGATGAGGGAATTTTTAGCCAGGCATCCCATGTATCATCCTCACCCATGAAAATAGAAGGTAGCCCCTGCAAGAAACAAGTAACGTGCTTAATGCTAACATAAAAGACGACAAAATTAGATGTACCAAATATAAGTTTAGCATCAAAAACCAACACGGCCAACAAATAATCCAGATGGTTGAAATGTTCTGCAGTGCCAAACCTGGAACGAATAAATGTCAAACACATTAATTACCAAGCAAGCAAATCAGTCACATTTGGTACAAATGAAACAGTTTCACAAAAAGCAACCATATTTGAGTTAATTTAGTATATAACAGATGTTATGTTAATCTTTTAATAGATCACTTACGCGACTGCGATAAGCAAACTCCAACTGTTCAGCAACATCCTCCCGGAGTGGAAACCAATCAAGACTCCCTTTACGAGCAAAACAGTGGCCTCTTAGAACACATCGATTGTCTCCATTCCAATAAACAGGAAAACTATGTCGTCTTAATAAGTCTACCTGCAACGATTACCACCACACGAATTAATAATCAAAAACATGTTTTAGGCTAGTTTTAATTAATCCACGAAAATCAATATAAATACTTTTATATCCGATTACACATTTAAGAAAATATAAATTAAATATGTGTTTGAGCATACCCATGAACAGAGTAGGATAGGTTATATGAGGGTGATGGTGGCTTGCCTGTGAAGGTGGTGGATGTGGTGGTTATCTCGAACCAAACAACCGAAGCAAACAAACTCACCCATTGCCTCACTTGTATTGATGACGGTGATGGCGTGGAGGAGCGATGGTTGGTGGAACGCCGGCGAGATAAGGCGGTGAAGTGTGGCGGTGGTGTGAGTCGGTTCTAGAGAGAAGGAGAAGAGATGAATAGAGAGAAGATAGATCTGACTAGTGTTTGGGTTTTGATTTTTGGGAAAGAAGGGGCGGGATCTTGAGGTGTAGATTGAAATTTTGGGGAAAAAAGGGCGGAATCTTGAGCTGTACATTGAAATTTTGGGGAAAAAAGGGGCGGGATCTTGAGATGTACACTGAAATTTTGGGGAAAAAGGTGACCTACAAATGGAAAATTAGTTGGGCTAAACCTTATATAATTAGTTGGACTAATTATTTTTTAATTCTCAAGCTTGTAAGTGATATAAAATATGTTTATTTTTTTTATTTTTTTATTTTTTTTTAATATGTAAGTGTAATGTAGATACTTATTTATGATATCAAGCTTTTCGAGCGGAAGTCGAACCGAATTCAATTCTTAGGTTATATTTCAATTTTAATTTGTGTAAACATCTTTACAGATAAATTGAGATTTTTGAGTCAGGCTCAAGCCGATTTCAAACTTTCTCGAAACCGGATAACATGATCGTGAGGTCCCTGGATACTTGCTTCTTAGTGTCTGTGACAAACGGTATACACCTACCAAGCCGGTGCAAGTACCCATGCATGACCATTGATAATGGCTAATTCACATGGGTCATGGGTCATGTACATTAGGTTATCACTGGTCACATTTTTGAAATCGATCATATGGGTCATATGCATTGGGTTATAGTTGCTTAGAGTGTCATGTTACGACACATCCATGACAGTTGAGGTAATTAACATGGGTCATGGGTATGTCCATTGGGTTATAGTAGTGGCTTTTAGTGTAATGGAAACCATGCATCATGGCCGGTGATAATGGCCAATTCATGTGGGTCATGGGTCATGTGCATTAGGTTATCAAATGGTCACATTCATTAATGGGTATTTGAAATCGATCATATGGGTCATATGCATTGGGTTATAGTTGCTTAGAGTGTCATAATGTTGCGACACATCCATTACTGTTGACAATTGGTAATTAACATGGGTAATTAATGGGTCATGTGCATTGGGTTGTAGTACGTGGCTTATAGTGTCATGTTATCGACCAATACATTACATGTGCATTGGGTTGTAGTCGCTTATATTGGGTCATTGCATTATCCACTATTTGGTAATGGGTCATTGCATTATGCTTTACCAAGCATATTTTTTCATTACCTTTCCCATTCTCCACCTTTATCATGGTTTGGTTTCGGTTTTTACTTTTAGATATCCGTGGTTAAACGAACCGAACCGTATATAATATAAATAAATTACCCGGCCCGTGATGGATAAATAAATTACCCGCCCCGTAGATATCTGTGTTAAAACCATTACAACGTACCTACCGAACCGAACCGCACCGTGAACAACCCCCTACCAAGCATGCCCTAAAATACAAATGTAGCTTTAATACTTATTAGTTATATAAAACTTCTTTACTTCTTTTTTATACTTTTAGTTTTTATACTTTTAAGCATTTTTAATAATTTTTAAACTTATAATATACTCTACAAATTAAAGAGTATCAAACACACTTCACTTTAAATTAACACACTTCACACACTTCAACATAATCCTCACTTTCTCTCTCACAGTTATAACTCCTCACTCGGTTACAGTTGACCAAGTAAACGGATCTAGGGTTTTGATCCTTTATTCTCAGTTTTGTCTTACATTTGTTACAGACTTGTTACTTGATGTATTAGATTTATGGTGTGTTGTTTTTGCGAATAATTAGAGCAAAAGAGATTTTAAGGTGTGTTTGGATTAGATTATTTTGTGTGGTTATCGGCTTATTGAGTTTTGGGAAAGTTAATAAGCTGATAAGATCACAAATTAATATAATCCAAATACCCCCTTAGGGCTATTTATTCTTAGGCTTAGGTTGATTATCTATTACATGAATTGCGTTGCATTTGTATTGAGAGTATAAGGAAGAAAAGTGGAGGATGTGTGTGCTAATATTTAGGCTAAAACATCCAAGTATCAAAGATGGAAGAAGTATCAACGATGGATGAACCGACACCACTTTCAAGTATTAACATAAACTTGTTTTGGTGTTGTTCATCCATTCTTGATTCATCTTTGCTCTTTGTCAAAATACAGAAACAATTAGCTCTCTAATGTCGTAGAATCTACATAATTAATATGTATGTTCCTCACATCTAAGGGAGCAATATAAATGATATTAAGAATCTGTTTTCTAAGGACTTTAAGCTCAATTATAAGGGCAGATCTATCTAATGTTTTTTCGTTTTGAGCTTTAAAGCTTAGTTGTTTGGACGACGTTTTATACCGGTAGGTGTTTGATCTTGATAGCCAGTTTTGGCTCTTTTAATAATGAACCTTGGTTAACACTTTTTCCATACAATGAAAATTTGTTATTGAAAGAGCTAAATCTGGAATCAAGATCAAACACAAGCCGGTATAAAACGGTGTCCCAACTAAGCTTTAAAGCTCAAAACAAAAAAACGATAGATAGATCTACCCTTATAATTGAGACGTCTTCAATGCGATAATGATATAGTGTGTATTGTTCATGACAGGCCACACTCCTTCATTATCGCATTCAAGATGAATGATGTTACTTAGACTCTATTCTTTACTCAACATTTGTAGATTGTTTGTATCACTCTGTTTGCTTTACATATACGTATGATGGTTTATTGCATTCAGTTCTTTTTTATGATCTAAATCAGTCTGGAATTTCAACATACCTTTCCATTCTCAATCCCCATTAAGTTCCTTTTGTTTTTTCAACAATCTAGCAATGCGCCTGGTGCAGGCCTTTCTCAAAGGGAGTTGAAACGACAAAAGGAGCTTAAGGGGGAACTGAGAAGGGTTATGTATGTTGGTTTATTGCAGTCCATTCTATTTTATGATCTAAAACCAAACATCCACCAAGTAAAGTAGCCATTGGAGTTCCAAGAACAAAGGTTGTTTCAAATACATGGGCATACTACTTTCCAAAGGGATATTCTAGATCAGGCACAAAAAAGGAAGATGCTAGGAAGGTTAAAACTCCACAAAAGACTGCCAAAGAGCTTTTTGATGAGAGGGTTGAGTTGCTAGGCCTGCCAAATGATAAGACTTGTGAAGACAAGGGCATAAAACCATGGGAACAAAAAATGCCCAAAGTTTGTTCAAAAGGGATGGTTAAAAAGAAAATGTATTAGTTGAGTTAGGAAGTAATTTGAATAAACCTGTGTAATCCTTTTGTACTAGTTTATTTGACTTTATGAATGAACCTGTGTAATCCTTTTGTAATTTTTCATTTCAAGTTATAATGGAAAATGTTTAATGTTAATTCCCGTACTTTGTCGTTGCTCTATTTTCTAAATAATTGTTACAATATTTTGATTGTTGTGTTCATTAAGAAGAACGTGGGATATACTAGTATTTTGTAATATGTTAATCAAAAGTTTCTGCTGCTAAAAAAACGTTACTGCAACTGGGTTTGTACTGCTAGATATGAGAGTGCAGGGGTGGATTGGTAACATTTACACTTAAGGGTTTAAATCCCCAATTAAAACAACGATTCAGTTTCACGCACTCATAACGTCTCTCTAACCACAAACACGAACATCTTTTATCGATCAATTTCAAAATCCCCAAATCTCAAAACCCTAATTCACGATGGTGTTGGCAGTTGAATCAAAACGCACATTTGTTGACAGACACAACATGGTCGCTTTTTTGAAGAAACCTAAGGGTTCTGAAGGATTCACACAGATAATCGATTTCTTGAATGCTACCCCTATTCGGTATGCATTATCTGTTAATCCTCCTATATGCATTTCTTTTATTAAGCAGTTTTGGGCAACTGCTAAAGCCATAACTGTTAATAAAGAAAATAAGATTAAGGCTAAGGTAGATGGCCAAAATATACTCATAACTGAGTCATCTATTAGGGAATCTCTTAACCTACCAGATAACGAAGAGATTGAGTGTCTCGATACTGCTGCCATTTTCAAAGGTTTGGAAAAAATGGGGTATGAGAAGAAGAATAATAAAGTAAAATTTTACAAAGGTCTCTTCTCATCTCAGTGGAAATTCTTGATTCATACTCTGTTACATTGTTTGAGTCCTAAAACTACAGGTTGGAATGAGTTTGGTAAAACCATGGCATCAGCAGTGATATGCCTTGCTAAAGGAAAACCTTTCAATTTTTCAAAAATGATTTTCGAGGGTATGATCAAGACCTTGGCTGATAATGGTACTTGTTTACTATATCCAAGGTTTTTGCAACTTATTATTAAAAAACAGTTGACTACCTTTAAAACACATAAAGGAACTTATGCTGCTCCTTACTACAAAAGAAAGTATTTCAAATCTGAAAAATAATGGCAAGGATTTTTCAGGAAAGGTTACACCACTTTTTCCATATATAGTGAACCTTCCACAAAAACAGGGAGAGGATGTCATGGATGAGGAGCATGAAATGTTGGAAGGGGATGCCACTTCTGCTGCTAGCTTAGAAGCAGCATTAGTAACACATCCAGAAGTGATGAGGGTAGTTCTGAAACACATGAATTGATGGATACTGATGTACAAAGTGGTGAGGATAGAATGAAACTTATAAAGAATTTGAAGGCCTATTGTACCAAGTTAGAAGGGGATGTTGTTGGCCTCCAAAAGCGCACAACAAAACATGGTGCAAAGATCAAAAGTTTGAACCTGAGAGTTCAATATTTGGAAGGTCAACAGAGGTCAAGAAAAGCTCAGTTCAGAAGGTTGAAGAA
>LBNU01036934.1:0-10067 GCA_014162995.1 Artemisia annua | reverse complement strand
AAAAAAAAACTTTCGTATGCTATTTTAGCAGGAAAGCATTAGAAATCAGGTGAATTTACAAGTGTGCCCTCGTACATAAATGAGATGTGCCCTCAACTTTGAAAAATGCTTTATACTTTTTGTTCTTTCAAGTCCACATTTTTCTAAAACCAAACATACATACATACAAGTACATCTACTCTTAGTACAACTAACCAACATAAAATAACAATGTAGTACAAATTAACTTGTTAAAATTACATCTTCAATTTTGAGAGTACAAAATTTGGCTTTGATTTGATTTCATTTATCAACACACACACACCTATAGTTGGTATGCATTGCCTTAACAACTACTAATATAGTAAATTTTGTTTTAAGCAATACCTGACCCGACCCGAACATTTTCAAAATTTCACTGCTTACAAAAAATGTTGTACTCGATCGAGCAAAAAGTAATGAACACATCTTTGACACTGTCTTCTAAACTAATTACACACAAACCTAGAAAACTGGTACATGTCGGGAAATTTTTACTGTATCAGTTAAACAAACGTCGCGCAAAGGATACGCAGAAGGTCAGCAAAAAGGATCCACAATGAATTAGACCAATCTTTGTATACGAATTAGACCACTAAATGACCTCTAAGTCGAGCAAAAAACAATTCAAGAAGTTGATCTTCGTGTTGTGTACGAAAACCCAAAATGTTTTAACTGTTCTAAATAAATAACACATTCTCCAATATTAGATAGACCACTTACCAACCACATTTGTCTAGCATTTATTAAAAGAAACCAACCAAGTTGATCATCTAGCTACTTTACAAACCAAGTGCACAAAACATCTAGTTAGTTTACAAACTAAGTGGTTGTTACGTGTAATTTAATTAAGCTACTAGTTGAATCACACTTTCTCCAATACCGAAACGGAGTAACAATCCAATTTTGTGGCATCTAAACTCGGATTTTCGGGCAAGCAACGTCCGTCCTGACCATTTCTCCAATGGTTCAAGAGATCAGCGATCATAAACACACAGAACAAAAACATGCTACACAACAACACAAGCATGTAGAGACTCATCGACATTTGCAAAGTGTTAAAATCCGCAAACTGATAAACAAGTCCAAAAGAGGTGACCGTGTAGAGGAACCACATATTTAACTTGAGCAAAAATTTCTTAGTCGAGTCGTTTTAGGCGCGGATAAATATTTTGACAAGTAAAACTGCAGCAAAAAGAAACATACAATAACTGATATAACGAAAACTGCTAATGGATAGTCGTTATGGCGGATCGCGTTGGCTATTGTACCAATGGTGTTAGGAATCAAGATCATGAATAATAACAGAAACCGCATGTCATCGGTGAAGTCATGAGGGTCTTTTCGGACCTTGTCATCGGAGTATAGTGTTATTTTCTTACTCATTTTGAGAATTGAGTGGTGTGTGTTTGTTTGTAGAGTTATGGATTGATAAGGTTTATATAGTGATGGACGCGTGGGTCTCACTTATGAGTGAAATTTCTTGGAAATTAGGGGGATGTTTCCAATATGTGGATAGAATTACTATATATATAATGTGGCGACGTGAAACGACACACCATATGTCGTTTTGGGCTATGCTGTTTTTTGGGCTGGCCCGTGGCTATGGTCCGTGTTATCTATCTTGGCCTTTTTCTTTTTTCTTTTTTTTCTATTTTTTTTTTATTCTTACTTTATGCATTCTTTGGGGCTTACGATGCCACCGCTTGGATATTCATCCTTATCTCCTCCTTGCACCTTCTGTTGAACTTCTGGGTCTCCTGCTTTAGTGAATTGTTACACCTGCAGCTTTTCCCATTATAGGCAAAGTTGTGATCCGTTACTGGTGTTGGTGGTTTTCCTCTTTTTTTTTGGTATGATCTTCGTATATGCATCTGTTCTGTTTGATTTTTATGTTTAAGATAGGATGCTGCGCATGTGTGATGTTTGTTGTTTAGTTATTTTTTGATGTCTTATTCAAATCTTTAACTTTTATCATTATTTAGCTTCATATTTGTATCTTTTTTTAAGAAAAAAAATAATACCCATGTCATAAATTTCTTCTTTGCTGATAAAAGTTTGAATTTTTATCATTGTTTAGTATGGTATTAGTATCTTTTTGTTACAAAATTTGTACCCATGTGGTTACTTTTTTTAATTTGCTTATTTGGTTTCTTGGTTTCAATTGTTTTATTTGTTGAAGTTTGATTTTTGAAGTGAAAAATGGTGATTTTGATAGACTCTAAAGGTAACATAAGACATAAATAAAGTACCGTGGGTGTTAAGATGTTCATATAACTCAAACTTGAATGTGTCGACCTCAAACTGTAACTCGAATATGTTTAATTTTTCTTTTGGAATTTGCTTCAGGCCTGTTCTCCAAATGAATGTCTTCGCCCATTAAGATGACTGCTTAATAAAAGAATTTACAATTATAATATTGTTAAAGAAATAGCAGAATTGGCTATCTTTTTATGCATAGTCTTGGTTTATGTATTTCTTCGGTTTCGCTGACTTGAGCATTCTGTTCTTTTGTATCGCCAGCTGAAGCGGGTGGTTCCGATACTCATGATGCTTTTCAAGTACCTGCAGCCGGTTCCTTTGTTTGCAGCCCGCGGCCTCAGCCGGCTATTTTAATACCTCAAGCTCGCCCGACGGCTGCTAATGGTGCTTTACCGCCTGCCTGCCCGCCCTTCGGCATCGCCCACCGCCACCCAATGTAAGGATTTTAAAAATGGAACTTAGAGGTTATAAAGCTCTATAAAAATTTACGATGCACAGTCACTTATGAATAAAGTTTAATCCTTACTTTGTAAATAAATATTTCTAAGCAGTTACGGATAAAATTTTCCATATTTATCATCTTCCTGAGGTTGCTTACGCGATTGTCTGATTGTCTTCTTTTATTGTAGCTTGCCGTTGTGCACCTCGAAGAAGACAACCGCGTACATGTGTGGCTGAGACTGTTCCCGTTGATGGTAACAGAGGTATGCTTGGTATTGTTATTTCAGTAGGCTCTATTTTTCTTCACGATTACCTGTTGTCATACGGCTTTTTCTTCACCATTTCTTTGTGCGTCTTTTGCAGGGCCACCCGATACGTATGTCTCTGTAGGACCATGTGACAGACTTTGTCGCCATTGCAAGGCACGCTTTTGGTATGAAGAAAGTGCTCGGTTTCCAGAGGACCACAGGTGTTGTATGGGTGGCAAGCTGGTGCTACGGCCACAGGCTGAATACCCTCCTTATATAAGGCAGCTATTCATGGACCGGCACTTTATGGAGAACATAAAAGCATACAATTCCATGTTTGCTATGACTTCTTTAGGAGCTCATGTGGACGATTCTGTTAACAGAGGTGCTGGACCGTACGTATTCAAAATCTCGGGTCAGATTTACCATTGGCCTTTGCCCACTTGACGATACTGAACCACATTTTCTGCAGCTGTATATCTTTGATACGCAACACGAGGTCGAGAATCGATTACAGCATTTTGACGATGGAGGTAGACCATTGCGGGCAGACATTGTACAAAGTTTGATTCATGTGTTGGATGAATACAATGAATTGGTTCGGATATATACGCACACACTCAAGCGATTGCTGCCCCGCCGCAACGCGACGGCCCGCAGCCATCCTCGTTATAGAAACATTGAGGATAACGATGGGTGGAAAATTATAGACAAAATGGAAATATCACTATCACTTATTAACAAAGAGGGTGGGGCAAAATAAAGATGCAAGTATTCAAGTATCACTCAATATTTAATGCATATGGAGTATAAAGGAAGGCATCTTTTTTCTTAAATCTTGAATTCAGAAAATTTAATCAAACTTATATATGAAAGTATTATATGTACTTATTACACAACGAACATTATACGAAATTATCTTTTTACTACAGAACAAACACTAGACGAAATTATGACATGCAAGTGATAAACAATATTAACAAACACTAAACTAGTTATAATGTGTAAACCATATAATATCCTTGATTAAAAATTTTAATAACTAATAACATCCACTACTAAATTAATATTCTAAATATTGTTTCATCCTCAAACTTTTATTATTTTTCGTTTATAACTAGCTAACATGTTCCGTGCGACGCACGGGACATTTCGAAAACATGTTAGTCTTACTCACAACTAGGCGAAAACACGTGCATAGCTACGGGAATTTTTAGCGGCAGACAATTAACGATATGCAATATTTTTACCCAAATGAAGCTGACAACTAATGATATGCGATATGTGTTTGGTTTCTTGCCTTGTTTACTCGAATGAAGCGTTATACCTGTTTTTTCAATATAGTTACTGATCGTATGCTGCTGCTTACTTGTATGCAATTATAAAGTAAAGGGTGTTCGTTAAACCAAATTTTCAAAGGGTTTAGATAGGTGGTCCAGGGCACATTGCCCTACTAATCGTTACAATTATATGACTTCAAACGGTGCAGAACGCATTAACTCGTTAACAAAAGATATTCGTAAATTGCCGATAATCAAGTTAGTGGAGCATCAGAGAGCGACGTTATAGGCAATAAATACATATAGGCAATATGGTTAAAGTGTTTATAACATCGTTAATATCACGGTAGCACTTATAACATCGTTAATATCACGGTAGGACAAGTGCTCAGAAAAATTTGAAGAAACATAAATGAAAGAAGACAACAAGAGTAAAGGCTCGCTGAAAAGGAAAAAAAATCAAAAAAATCAAAAAGATCAGTTGGGTCTTTTCATGCATTAAACATAATATCTTTTAGTTGATTTTGTAATGTTTGTGATTTTGTTCCATTGGCTATATCTTCAAGTGTAGACATTTGTTATAATGCTTTGATTTATTCTGTTAAAAACGTTTTGAGATTTCATTGTGTATTATTGATGTTGATATTGAACAGTTGGGTCCAGCCATAAAAAAGATAACGATTTTATTTTCAGGATAATTATTTGTGTAACAATTCTCACATTTTTTAGGTCCTTATTTTCTGATAATAAATAAATAAATAAATAGGTCCTTATTTAATTATTAACTTTTAGAGAAATGATACATGGACCTAATTGTAGACTTAATCGTGGACCTAAAAACACATGGCATCATCCTGATGGCTGCAGAGAGGGACCCACTTATTTTACAACCCGTCAGGATGCTGCCACGTGTTTTTAGGTCCACGATTAGGTTCAAAATTAGGTCCATGTATCATTTCTCTAACTTTTAATATGAAAACACAAAATAGCTGATCTTCGTGTTGATACATATCCAAAGTCGATCCAAATCCTAATCCAAGTTAATACTCCGTACTTCATTATCAATATTGCAAATATTTTACAAAAAACTACTTATAACATTTTTCATCGACTTGTGTGTAATAGTTTTAAAAAACGTGCAATCTATATCTCATTATAAAAATTTTGGAAAAAGAAAAGGAGTCGTTCAAATAAGAAAAGTATAGTTTCGCAATTAGCTTTTAAAGTAGTAGGTAATATCTTGTATAAGAAGCTAATCTCTGAAAATTTTAAATATGTTTGTTCATTGCTAACCTTTTAACATGTGCAAAACTGCAAATAAAAAGATGGTGAAACTTGAATACATTCTCATACTGAAAACGCTTCCAACTGTTTTCTTTAAATAAATAAAGATTTGCTATTGAACATTGACTAATTCAGGGTCAAAATACTGCCAATTGGATGTCACTGCTACCTGAACCACTAACAACTAACAAGTCGTTCAAAATAATAATAATAATAATAATAATAATAAACAAATAAATAAATAAATAAATTCTTTTCGATGTGCCAATCAACTCGAACCTGACCTGTTTAACAAATGTTTTAGATATGCCGACTCGAACACGACACAAAAGCTATTTAGAATTAACCTGAACCTGAAAATTTTCATGTCCGTCTCAGGTCATGTTTCGTGTCGGATCATAAATTTTTACCCCTGCTAACTTGTGCCCTAGGTGGTTATTATGAATTAGCCATTGCGATTTGAAGGCTATGGAGGTGGTGACCATGTATAGACATGTTAGTTGACAATTTACGTATGTGATATCAATTTATTTCAATATTATTTTTTTTCATATACCGACCGAACGGCACCTTGAATATAGTAGTGAAGACTTTGAAAGGGAGGTACTGAATTGGAATTGAACATTCATATATCTATATCTTTCACTAATTATTCCTTTGACCAATTTTAAAAATAGTCGTCGATCATCCGGTAACGTCGCCTGAAATTTCTTTCGAGATATTTTGGATTATCCCCAAAATAATCACTATGAAGACGTTCTTCACTAGTTGCATTTCTCGGGGTATGTAAGTCCGGCTTTGGGATAGACTGTTTTTTCTCTGCTTGTCATAGATAGTAAATGATGGCCTCTGCTGCATAATCTGACCGACTGACTACACCAATAATATTTGTAGTCAGGGCAACTTGGTTGTGTACTTTGCGCAACTATTTAATGATTTTGGGCAACCAAGTTTTGTGGGTGACGGTACATGTGGTGTTGTTTTTTAATTTTAAGTAATATTAAAACGGCATGTCTTTTTATTTTCTTCTTGAGTTAGATTGTAAATGATGCCCGCTAGCGCATAAACTGACCGTCTGACTACATCATCCATGTTTGTATTGTGGCCAACTTGATTGTGTACATTGGGCAACTACTTATTCGTTTTAGGGCAACCAAGTTTTGTGAGTCATGGTACTTGGTATATTTCTAGACGAAACTAATAAGAAAGTTATTTTTGTGGATGTGTATAGGTCAAATTGTAATATGGGCTACTAGTTATACTATTGGGTGGGACCGTTTTTTATTCTTTTGTTATATATATATATATTTTTTATGGGCAACCAAATATTCAGGGCGACAATTTTCCAGTTAGTGCAACTATTAGGCCCCGTTTGGTTCGTGGAATCTTCAGGATTTCGATGGAATTGGAATCTGATTCCATTCCATAGCATGTTTGGTTGGCAGATTCGAGGAATTCAGAATCTGAATTCCATTCCTTAACGTGTTTGGTTGGCAAATGGAATGGAATGAAATCCTTCAAAATCCCATTTCTGTGGAATTCAACATTCCATAGCAAAGTGTGAGGAATGTTTATAATTCCATGGAATTCAGTATGTTTATCGGTTATTGTTATTATTATTATTATTATTATTAAATAATAATAATAATAATAATAATAATAATAATATTTTTAATATTAATATTATTATAATTATTAAATAATTATTAAATAATAATAATAATAATAATAATAATAATAATAATAATTTTAATAGTAATATTATTATTTTTTTAATATTATTATAATATTATTTTAATAATAATAATAATAATATTTTTTTAATAATAATAATATTATTATTATTTTTTAGTATTATTATAATATTATTTTTTAATATTATTATAATATTATTTTTTAATATTATTTTAATAATAATATTATTATTTTAATATTATTTTTTAATATTATTATAATATTATTTTAATAATAATAATAATAATAATAATTTTGATATTATTATAATATTTTTTTAATAATAATAATATTATTACTTTTATAATATTATTATAATTATATTTAATATTATTATAATTATTAAATAATAATAATAATAATAATAATAATAATAATAATAATAATAATAATATTTTTTTTAATATTAATATTATTATTTTTTGGATATTATTATTATTATTATTATTATTATTATTATTATTATTATTATTATCAATTTTAATTTAAAATATTTAATATAATTTGTTTTTTGTCATTTTATTTTCTTCAAACAAAACACGCGTTAGTTTTTGCAAATTCCAATTCCTTGAGATTCCAATCCTTAACATTCCAATTTTTTAACATTCCAATTCCTTCACATTCAAATTCCATAGATAGATTCCAATTCCATCAAAAACATTCCGCGAACCAAACGGGGCCTTAGTGTACGTCAAATAATAAATAATTGTTCTCAGACTGTATTCTCTTATATATACGTAACCAAATGTGAGAACCAAAATAGAAACCCAAATACAACAACAACAATAACAACAGCAACAGCAACAATACAAAATACAAAGCACTATTAATATGGTCAAGATATTTAATGTAGTCAATTAATTAACTGGTCAATAAATACAATTAATGCAGTTATTAAAACACCCCTTACATAAGAAATACAAATTATCAAGCATATTGCACAACCAACTTAAACACAATTCCTACATTAAATGTCACTAATACAAATAATAAAGCACATCATACAAATATTCAAGCCCGAACGGGCAACTGGCTAAATGGGCTCGAGCCGCAACGCGAGAGTACCCTGCTAGTGGTTACTTAAAATGTGAATATTTGAAAAGCCTCTTGATACGTTTAATTTGCTTATGTTTACTTAAACTGAATATTTGTAATAAATTACTCGTACTATTCAACAACTTTTCAAACTTTAGGCTTACGTGTTTGTTTGGGAAGACTAACTTTGTGTACGCAGAAACTACCACTGTATCACTGAACAGTTGGGTCTTTTCAAGCGTTGGAGAGTGGGAGGTCGATTACTTTGGGTATTGGAACGAATACGGGTGTCATGTCATTATTTTGAATGCCTGTTTTCTTTTTTCAAAAAAAATTATAACGAGATATAAATTGCGAAACTTTCTTTTATACAATATTATGTTATTAAACACGTTTTTCTAAAAGCAATAAAAAAGTCGCAAAATGGTCAAGACAAATGTCGAGTAAAGTCACAGTCATCACACCTTTACTGGGTAGGGTTGATGGGTACCATTATGGTACACAGGCTTGAGGTGTCCCTGCCAATCTATGACACTTTTTATGTTATGGACCTAAATGAATCCTTTAAGAGTCGAGCATTGCTAAATCCCCCCAAAATATCCTCCTACTAATCCTCCTACACATACAACAATATTAAATAGTTTTTCTCCACTCATTCTCTCTCTACACCCAAACCATTAATTCTGCCACTTGGTAAAATCCTCTGAGTAGGCAGTTTTGTAGGATGATTTAGTAGGAGGATTTAGCATTTTCGATATATTAGTCGTTCAAAAAAATGAAATGGATTCGTTCAAAGATAGAAAAAACAATAATCAAGTTGTTCAAAAAAACATAAAAACCAAGAAAGCCGAGGACAACTACTTTAAATATGAATGTAAGACCATTTATTCAGTCAAATTGGGGTTTTTTCAATCAAACTGGGGTTTTTAGTTGCTGTATTTGGAGTTAGAAAATGGTGGATGGTTGTTTTTTTAAGTCAAAACAGGTGAGGGTGCATATGTGTTTTATATAAAAAAAGATTTCATAATTTGATATAAGAAAAGGGTGCATATGTGTTTTATGAATGGTAAAAAATCAATGAAATGGTTGTGCATATATGTTTTAAAATTGATATAAAGTCAAATAATGAGGTATGCATGTGTGTTTTAGATTGTGCATACGTGTTTGTTAATTGTTCATAATAAGAAATTGATAATTGTTTGTAATCACAGGTATTGAAAAGACACAAGTGTTGGTCATGATAAAAATGTCAACACACAAGTGTAGAATGAGATACGAAAGCATACACATATGTTCTTGAAGGAGTGCACGTATGTTCTTGGAAGAGTGCAAACATGTTTTGATGACGTTCACAACTATTTGTATTGGAATTGTATTTCATTATATATCAAATTTTGTATATATTATTTATGTTCTTGGTATGTTATTTAATTTTTAGAGGTTACATGTATATTTTTTTTTTTTGTTTTTGGTCATAAATATCGAAGTAATTAAACGCAATAAATATAGGTAAGTATAAAATAAAAAAAAAAAACAAAAAAACAAAAAAAAACATATGCACTTGATTTTCTGAAAACATGTATACTAAAAAAAAAGGCAGAATTGCATATATATCCCTCCCAAAGTGAATAATTGCATATATATCCTTTTTACAAGTTTTTGATGCACATAATACAATGGTTTTTATGCGTGCTTTGGATATATATGCAATTATGCATTTTCGGAAGGATATATATGCAAAAACCCAAATATATATATATATATA
>LBNU01036933.1:18662-33652 GCA_014162995.1 Artemisia annua | reverse complement strand
ACCACATTTCATTACTAATACTTACTTTCGTAATTTAATTGTTGAAGAAAATTATACAATAATTCATTACGAATATTTATTTAGTAAACGTTTTACACATGCAAATGATCACACGAGGTACCCAATGCTCCTAATAAATATATTTCTTACATCTTACTACTACCAAAATGATTTCCAAAGTGCCAAAAATATTTCCTTGCGCCTAATGTAATTTCTTTATTTAAACCGTTTAAATACGCGTATCTTTCGTTAACTACTAAACCAATACCCAATACTTATTTTTAATACCCAATACTCTCACTAAATACATTTTTGTACAAAAACTCAACATATACTTCTATTTTTTTTAGAAACCGCCCCTCCCCCTATATATGAAATTTTAAAGACAAATTATTTATTTCTACAAGATTTGGTTTATACACCAAATTTCAAACATTAGGACATGAGAAATTAATGAATTATGCTTCACCTTACCTCCCCCCCCCTCCCCCATACCATTCGGCCAAGATCAAGGATCTTGTCCCCCAAGATTTTTTTGATCTTGACTATATATATGTATGCTTATACAAACACATTTCACTACTTACACATTTACTACACATATACTTACACCAAGAAAGAAAAATAAACATTACCTCCCATAAGCTTGAATCATTCGACACACCCAAAGAAGGAGCAAGGAAAAAGGAAGCTAGTTGGGCAAAAATCAAGAATACTAAGGGTAGATCACAAGGGTTTGAGTACTAATATTGGGGTTATACAAGTGTTTTATAAATCTCATCTCACTAATCAACCTTGTAAGTAAACTTACCCTACTAATACTTCATGGTTTTCATGATTTTCATGCTTGTTAAGTATCTACACTTGTTTATCACTTGGTACATGTTGATAAGTTTTAAATCTACAATGATCCATTAGCAAAAGAGTAAGTTTTAAACAAGATCTTACAACAAATAAACTTTATATAAACTTGGATGTTAGAAATGTGTAGATCTAAGTATTTGTATTTGTAGTTCTGTCAAGAATTATAATTATTGATCCCTGGAAAGCACTCGTCCCAATGGATCATGATTGGCAAAAAGATGTTGAGAAGGTTCAAGCCAGTCTTTATCAAACCAGAAGTTTCTACTGCTGTAGTTTCTACTGCTGTAGCGGTTTGGATTGTATGTTCTTCTTTGTATCTGATCTTGGGAATGCCCATATCAGCAATTGTTTATGTTGTAAAATACCTTTTGGTAAGTATTATAAAGTTAAACATAAGATTCCGCATTGTGTTTAACATACATTCAAGTCAGTTTGTATACTTTTTTTTTCTTCCTGAAATGGTGAATTAAGGAACCAGCAACTTATAAAGATTATACAAGCAATACAAATGAACATGTTCACGAAACTAGCTGATTCAGTATCCACCATTCTTCTAGACTTAGCAACTACATGCTAACATCTAGGCAACCATGGAGAAATATCTATTGTTGGCTACATTTCCACTGAACAAACACCCTTCCTAATTCCATCCTAGTCAGTTTCTATACTTTTAGATTTTGTAACAAAATGAAAATATAGTCTATAAGAGGAATATAAATTAATTTATATACCTTAAAGAGCCAAGAGCCAAGTGATATGATGAATATAAAATAATTTGACCATCCTAGTCAGTTTCTATACCTGTGGGTCCCCTTTTTTGGTATGTCCTCCCCAAATTTTTTGAAAAGCCCCCTATATTTTTTTCATCAAATTTCGAATTCTCCCTCCACCAATTTCCATCTCCACCCACGTTTCTCACATTTCTCACCACTCACCAGTCACAGCCACCAATCACCATTCACCAGTGACATCACAGCGACCAATCACCATTTACCAGTGACATCAGAGCCACCATTCACCAGTCACCATCCATCATATCACTTGCCGGTCCGGCCATCAACAACGGAGGGAGGTTCATTTAGATCTAAATTAGGTACTTTTTTGAATTAGGAATTCATAATGTTGGAATTTTAACTTATTATTCATTTTCATTGTCAATTTTATTTGTTATGGATTTTTTGATTATTTCTTGTTTCTTTGGTAATGTTAACTTATCGGGTCTTTAATTTGGCCGAATCGTTTAACCAACAACACAAATAAAGATAACATTTTGTAATTTACATATGATAATTAACCTATGCATTGAAGTGGTGTTTGGAACTAGACACTTGTGACTTGACATTGTAACTTCATCAATCTTAAGCTTCTTATATGCTTATATTGGTTTAACTTGTAACTTGTAGGATATATATATACGTTATCATTTGATCAACAAAAGCATGGACAAGTCTTGGATGACAAGTAGTAGGACCAAAAATCAATATATTGATGGAGTGGCAGCGTTTATTAAGTATGCAGTACAGTACTGGCAGAAGATGAAGAACATCGACCCACGAGTTAATATACGACGAGAGCTTAAGATGCCATGTCCGTGTACCGGATGTTTAAACAAAGTAGAGCAATTAGTGGATGACGTGGAGTTCCATTTATTCTGCCACGGGATTGATCTAAAATACACAAAATGGGATAAACATGGAGAAAGGGATGAGCAAGCAACAACATCCCAAATACCTGATAATGCAGAAACAGAGTTTGTTGACGACACGGATTTCGACATGGAGTCACATTCAGAAATTCCAACAGATGGCCCAGCAACAGTAGAAATGGTTAATGCTACGAAAGAAAATTTTGATGAGGGTGACCTTGACAAGTTTCAACAACTATTATTAGACGCGGAGAAGCCACTTTATGAAGGATGTCCTGACTTCACAAAGTTGTCCGCAATAGTTAAACTACTCAACTTGAAGGGTAAGTATGGAGCTTCTGATAAGTTCTTTACTGAATTACTAGGATTGATTAAAAAAATGCTACCAGCTGGTAATGAAATGGTTGAAAAAACTTATCAGGCCAAAAAACTAATGAAAATGATGGGATCAGGATACGAAAAGATACATGTATGTAGCAATAACTGCATTCTTTACTGGAAGACTAACAAGGAGTTGACTGTTTGTCCAACTTGTGGGATATCAAGATGGAAGGTGGATAATAAGACACGTAAAGTGTATGAAAACACTCCGGCAAAGGTAATGTGGTACTTTCCAATTATACCAAGACTGGAACGACTCTTTAAGTTAGAGAGTATTTCAAAAGATCTAAGGTGGCACGCAAAAAGGAAGGTAACAGATGGTGTTTTACGTCACCCTGCAGATTCACAGGCATGGCGTACCATAGATGAAAAATTCCCCCAGTTTGCCAAAGATCCGAGAAATCTACGGCTAGGAATATCGGCTGATGGGGTTAACGTCAACTCAGGAACTAGGCATCACAGTGTATGGCCAGTTTTATCTGTCATATACAACCTTCCTCCATGGTTGTGTATGAAAAGAAAGTTTATCATGCTTTCGGTTTTGATATCGGGATACCCGGGAAATGATATCGATCTATTTTTAGAACCGTTGGTTAATGATCTGCAAACCTTATTTAATGACGGGGTTGATACATATGATGATTTTACAAAAGAAAAGTTTAAACTGCATGCCGCTGTGTTGCGGACGATAAATGATTACCCTGCACTTGGTACATTATGTGGCTGCCCATACAGTGGATTCAAAGGTTGTGTAGTATGTGGGAAAGATACACACTGTGTTAGACTTTCGGCCTCATCCAAGCAAAGTTATGCTGGACACAGACGATATCTACCATACGGCCATGCGTTCAGAAGGCAAGCGGCGGCGTTTGATGGAAAAGAAGAACCTCTGCCTGCTCCAACTCCATTGACTGGGGAACAAATATACAACGAGGTACAACTAATTGCAAATAAATCGGGAAAAGGCAAACGAAATAACAATAACACCTCGAATAACCAAGAAGATATGAGAGGCAGAGGTGGGAAGATTACAAAGCAGAAAAGGAAAACAACAGAAGTAGAGGGTAGTGTAAGCCAACTAAATGAACCATATTGGAAGAAATTCAACATTTGGTATCAAAAGCTAAAGTATTGGAGGCATAATGTTGTTCCACATTGTATTGACTACATGCATGTAGAAAAGAATGTTGCTGAGAGTCTAGTCGGAACTTTGCTGAATGTTGCTGGAAAGACAAAAGATGGAATGAATGCTCGATTGGACCTTGAAGAGTTGGGGATAAAAAAAAGAGTTGTTTGCTAAGAATGAAGCAGACAAAACAACACTACCTCCAGCAGGTTACACATTAACCAATGCTGAAAAAGATATCTTTTGTGAAACGTTAAGAAACATCAGGGTACCACAAGGCTATTGTTCAAATTTCTCTAGTTTGGTCAGCCAAAATGATAAGAATCTCATTGGCTTTAAATCGCATGACTATCACATGCTAATGCAAGAGTTTTTGCCCGTTGCTATACGTACAATCATGAACCCACCCACACGATTTGCTATTATCAGGTTTTGCTTTTTCTTTAAAGCTATATGTAGGAAAGAAATAATCTTGAGCGAACTAGATAAGATTCAACACGAACTTGTTGTGACACTGTGCCTTCTCGAGAAGTACTTTCCTCCGTCATTTTTTGATATTATGATACACTTGACAGTGCACCTAACTAGGGAGGTAAAAATATGTGGTCCCGTATGCTTTCGGTGGATGTATCCCTTCGAAAGATGTATGAAGGTTATTAAAGGACATGTGCGAAACAGAAATAGACCAGAGGGATGCATTGCTGAGGAGACTATCGCGGAAGAAACAATAGAGTTTTTTAGCGAGTATCATAAAACCATGAAAACTATCGGTATCCCACCTGATAAACATGTAACCAATGAAAATGAGGATGGAAAGCCATTGTCGGCCGGCAAATCAAATGTACTTTCCGGAGACGTCTTTCAGAAAGCACATTTGTATGTAATACAGAATACAGATGAAATTGTGCCGTATATCGAGTAAGTATTACTAACACATACATGTCTATTTCGTTGCTTAAAATGTTGTATCAGATATAATAATCAAATACATTGTTTTGTTTCAGGAGACACAAGCAATTTTTGAAAACAAAATACCCGGGTAGAAAAGTGGCATTGCTGGAGCATGAGCACACTAAATCTTTTGCTACGTGGTTACACAAAGAGGTAATCACTCGTATGTGTTGTTTATACTAATAGTTTATTTTTGATAAATATAAGTGAGTTGTTCCTGCACTTTAAAGGTAACATGTACTTGTAATGAAATTCAGGTTGAGAGAGAGTTAGCAATATCCAAAGATAGTGTATCAGAAACTGTGAGGTGGATATCATTTGGACCACGCGCCACCATAGTGAAATACGAGGCATATAACATCAATGGGTATACATTTCGTACGAAAAGTAATGATGGCATAGTTTACCAGAACAGTGGGGTTAGTGTTGAGGCAGCAGATATTCACATATCGAAGGAAGTTTCAACCACAAGAAAAGCATATTATTATGGGGTTTTACAAGAGATATGGGTACTAGATTACCATTGCAGGCAAATTCCTCTTTTCAAATGTGATTGGGTTAATTCAAAAAAAGGTGGGGTCAAACGCGATAATCTTGGTTATACATTGGTAGACCTGAATAGTATAGGCCACAAGGATGATCCGTTCATATTAGCCTCACAAGCACAACAAGTGTTTTATGTGAAAGACCCGGCAAATTGTAAGTTGTCTATTGTCTTTAAAACACCTAACAAGAATTACAAAGAAACGTATGACGATGTCGATGAGGAATTTAGTACAGTCATTCACGAGCAAAATGATAACGTACTGCCGGTAGTAAATCTACAAGCAAAGGATACCTACTATCGAACCGACTGTGAAGGTATTGTTATACGAAAATCAAAGTGAAGCAAATGTCATTCTCAAGCTGCAACACTCTGTTTAGGGATTTATTTTTTGTCTGCAGAACCTATTTAAGCTTTTGTTTTGCTGCAAATACTCTTTTAAAGGATTTATGTTGTTGTTTGTGTTGTTGTTGTTGTTGTATTAATTGTTAAGTTCGTACTTGCGAATACTCTTTTAAATTAAAGGATTCCAGATTATACAAAACTATAACTTCTAGCAGCATAAACTGTGTACTAGCCGTATTAACTATGTACTAGCAGTAGTACATAGTTAGCACTGCTAGTACACAGTTTATCATAAATGTGTGACCATATGTATCGAATTGTGACTACGCTTGAATATTGTGTGACAAAATATGACTATGATTTAGTCACACAAAAACTCAATGTGACTAATATCAAGGTTAATGATAACTGACTTCCCATTGTGCTATAAATAATAGTCACGTGAATACTTCACAATGTGACTATTTTGAATGTATTGGTCACATATAATACCCTTATAACGTGGCCATAAACATCCTATTGATACACATTTGTGATATGGTGTGACTATTGTAAAGCCTATAGTCACATGATCGTGCTTCAAATAACTGTGACTATACACATTAGGATTTGGCAAGCAAACACACGTTAAACTTTAGACACACATATTAACTTACGTGACCATATGTGTCGAATTTTCGTTACACTTAATCATGTTTGTATGGTTTTGTGTCACCATATATGACATTTGGTCACACTCTTCAAGTGTGTGACATATATTTGTCACTCTTAAATGCATTTCGTGACTAACGCTTCAAACTGAATTTTTAGTTGTCACACATTTCAAATTCATATGTGGCTAACTATTCAGCAAAGAATAGCAGTCACGTTTATATAATGTGTGACAAAATTGACTATATAATTTAGCCACATACACAAGTACTTCGTGTGACCATATATCTTCTTTGGTCACACTGGTCAATTGTGTGACATATATTTTGTCACATATGTATATCTATAGCGTGACTTATGTTTCGAGCTGATTTGCATCGGTCACACGTCCCAAATTAAACGTGACTAAATGATGGAAAAATATTTACCAGTTACCCTCTAGTCACATATATACACAAATGCGTGACAAATATTTTACGAAATGGTCACACAAATCGGATCAAGTGTGGCTGTTTATTTAATGCTGGTACATTTAGTCACGCAAAAATGTCACAGTGTGACCGTTCAAAAACGACCATGTGTGACGAAAGGTCATTTTTGGCCTAGTGTAATATAAGGTATCAACAGATAAATTGATATTCTCATTTATCTTTTTAAGTCTTTCAAGCTCCTCTTTCAATGCCTCATTCACTGCTATCTTGTGATCTAACTCTCTCCTAAGAACAACCATATCATCATTATATTTTGTTTCATTTTCTCTATAATGCTCTAGTTGTTTTTCTAATATAGATATGCCTCTCCTAAGATTTGACACATTATAATTAGTAGCAAATAACTCTGTTCTTTGGTTTTCATATAGTTCATTAAGCCTTTCACATTCTCTAGAAGCCCTACATGTTTTAGAACAACTTCCGAAGTTTTGTACCTCAGAGTCAGAAAAGGCCATGAGTGCATGTTCTGTAGCAATGAAAGCAGCATCTGAAGATTTCTCCTCTTCACCATCAGCCATGAAACTCCAATCATAGCTCACACCATCAATTGCCAGCATTGCCTTTGGTTCCTCCACAATTAGCTCTTTCTTTTGCTTGTACCATGTGGATCTGTTGTCCTGTTTCCTTGGTCTCCTGCATTCCTTAGCAAAATGCCCCAACTTGTGACAGTTGAAACACTCTACTTTCTTCTTATCAAACCCTGCAGTTTCACTTCCATTGATGTGGATTGGCTTGCCAGTCTTCTTGTAGAATTTCCTAGCCCTCATGCTAAGAAGAGCTATCTGACACTTTATGTCCATCTCCTCCAAGTCATCATCATCAATTTGCTCTATGTCTTCATGAGTTAAAATAGATCCATTAACTTGAGTGGAGATGAAGGCATAAAAAGTAGGATCTCCAATACCAGCAACCTTCTTCTTTGAACCTGCAGTGGTAACACGAGCATTACCAGTGGAAACTGTAGAACCGGCAGTGGCAAAGTCATTATCACTGTCATCTTCAGAATTATCACTGTCAACAGAGGTTGACACCAATGCCAAGCTGCCAGAGCTTGAACCAAGCTTCCCTGCCTTCTTCAATCTTTGTTCAATGAGTTTGAAGTTATTGTAAAGATCATTGAGCTTCATTGTTTCAACTTCTGGTTTGTTCTCCCAGACTGTAACTATGACAACCCGCCATTTTACAGGTCAATACTATTTTCCAAACTCGAATTATTTATTTTAAGACTTACGTGAAAAATGTGTTACGTTTAACTTTTAATTTCATAAACGTGAAGTTATGACCAATCATAAAATTTCATAATGGCAATAGACCATATTTAGTTTATATTACTGATGAGACGAAAAATGTTACGTTTTTAGGGGTCGGTTTGAGTCCTAATTCGTATGTTTTTGGTTTGGATTTCACCCAAAGTCGTTTCTTTTCTCATTTTAGGTACTTTTGAAGGGAAAATCACAAAAGAAGCATTTTCGGAGTGAAAAAGTGCGGAAAACAACAAAAACTCAAAAGACCTTGATGATTACTGAAGGTGACGCCGTCACACTCTACAAGGTGACGCCGTCAGGAACAAGTGAAGTCAAGGAGTGGAAAAAAGACTCGTGACGGGCCAGAGAGTTCGTAGTGCAATTTGGTGACGCCGTCAACCAAGGCCGTCAGATCTGGAACCAGCAATTATGACCACGTCAAGGAAGGCCGTCAGGAAACCCTAATCGCCGAGCTGACGACGTCACCTATTGGGCTGACGCCGTCAGCCCGCGTTTTCTATATATATAGAACTTTTTTTCTTTATTTGTGAGGAACTTTAGTCGAATTTTGGAGTGGAGAACTTTAGGGTTAAACCCTAGTACGTGTATTACAGACCTTAGAGGGTATCCTAACCCCTCTAACTTGCATGTTTAATCCAAGATAAGTCTTTATTCATACAATATGTCTATGTGTTGTGTGATATATGCTTGTGCTTGTCTTTCTTTCAACATGCTAGGCTAATTTACTTTGTGTTTGCTTAGATCTAATGAAACCTAACTATTGATTATCATGTGATGTGTATGTTGTGATTGTGTTTGGGTGAATGTTTCATCTACGTTAGACTAGAGAAAACTGGCTAATCTCCTATACGGTAACAAGCTTGAACGTCTTTAGAAACGTGAATCGTATGTGCGTTATCGATTTTAAGGTAGTATTTCATGCATAGGTTGCTATCGGTGAGCTCATGATAGGATGCTTGACGTATCGTCATAGAGTGAGCTAGGAACTTATAGAGTTAGGGAATTGAACGCACTCCCTACGACTTGTTAGGAATACACCCGTCATCCACGCAAACTCAACATACTAATTACATGGTAAAAGATAGTTAGGGAGTAATGAAATCTAAGTAAACACTACTCTCACACCATTGTTTGTCTCAAAACCAAAAAAATACAAAAATATAAGTAGATTAAATGTAGATAACTTGGGTTAGTTGACTAGCAACTAATTCCGCCCTATCCTCCAAAACCAGAGATTTTACTGCTTTCATAAAATATAAAAATACAAAAAGAATCTTCCTCCACCCTTAGACCTAGATTAGAGTAGCCTTTAGCCTAACGAACACTATTCCCTGCGAGAGAACGATCAATCCCCCGGTACTTGCCACTACACTATACTACATCGGTCAGGTACACTGCCTGGTGGGGATTGCAAGCTTCTCGAGATCCCTCGAGAGGTAAAACGTAGTGCGTGTTGCAATCCACGCGCATCAGAACCCCAAGATAAGTGTGTTTATCTAAAGTTGGGGTAATGTTCATATACAACTACGAATATACAACCCCAAAATACTAGTCATCTTCAACCTTGAGCACACAGTACACACACCCCACACACACATATTTTAAACCAAACACACACACAAAACACAAACACGACACAAACACAAGAAAAAAGAAGAAAAAAATAGGAAAAAGCAAAATTTACACACGCCACACATTTTGGCTAAAGCAATGGCGTCAATCCACCACGGTACCATGGGGAGCCATAGCGCCTCGACACGTCGGATGGCACCGGTCGGGTGCTACGGTACCCATTGCTCTAATGCAAATGAATGTAAAATAGTGCTTGCATGAGTTGTTAGAGCGTACTTGTTTATTTTATTTAAACATATTTCGTCATACGAATTGTCATGAATTTAACGACAATAAAGATTTAGTTCAAGATATCGTAACCTCCAAAAGTTTATCAGAAAAATGATGTTTAGTTACTATCGGAATATACTAACATTATGCAAAGAAGGTGTCTCATGTCAATCATTATTGAGACCGCAAAGTTTAACCAATGCCTAACACTTGGATTAAACTCACTTAAAGAGATTAGTCATTGGTCCCTAATTAACCCTCCTAACTTGGATCATTGTACTCAAATTAGTCATGTGTCAAAAATTATTTAGACTTTAAATATAACAACTTTTGTACCTGCCTATTTGGATCATTGCTCTAATGCAAGACTGTACAGTACACAACTCTAATGCCCCGTACACGTCTATAGTTCATAGCATTACTTAATATAGTTCAATTTGTACCATTGGTCTATGTTCACCAATTTGCATCTTTATTTCTTTCTTGTTCATAGTCCATGTGAGCTTTGATTGCATTATCTCTTTGATATTTCAATCTTTTCTGCAACATAAAGTACAACTGTACAATATTTAATTTTTCCTGGTTTCTACAACCACTATCAATTATATCATATCTCGGTCATCAATAAAGCTCTTTTTTTTAAGAACTGGTTTCAATATCACAAGGATTATTTCTTACAATTTTTTTCTACACCAAGCAAACAATGTTTTTGTTTGCTATTATGTTCAAATTGTTTTGATTATAACTTTATCAACATGAGCTCAATAGCTTTTTAAAAGTTCAATAAACCAATAAGATTGTAGTTGCCTGAAGATTGGTTCTCCCGACAAAGTATGTTGTGGGCTTTAGCCTTTGGGCCTGCTATGGTCGTATGGGCTTTTAGCTATTAGGCTAAAACTCTCATACGCTATCAGTTTGATAAAAGTATAGCGTGTTTTCTTTTGATTGAAAACGTCTACCTAGTCTCTATAAGGATACTTATTTTAGTATAATTATAGTTTATCGGGTTAGTTTTCAAAATGGATTATTTGGAATCGCGGTTCAAGTTGACATATCAGTTTTCACATGCATAAAATCTAATAAAACCTATAGTAGTAATGACAGTCATAATATAAACCAAAACAAGTAGCTATGTTTCAAAATCTTCTAACCGATGGAATGTGACTTTATTTAATAATTTAGAATAGCAATGATAACAATAGTGAGTTTCATATATAGATCAGATGTGATGTGTAAATGATTTGTTGAAATATGATTAATTAATAGACAATCGCATCCGTGTTATGAAACTAGTGAGAGATGCTAAATGCACAAAGTATTTCATCACAGTAAAACAACGTAATATTTTAAAATATAATTTAGACTGGCTATAATTCCTTGATAACTTAAACATCCTTATACCAAGTAAAAACACCAAACAAATTACCTAAATATGTTTAATGTCGATAATACTTTGAATCTTGAGCAAATTAAGAAGCTGACATTCATGTGGCATCAAAGACATGCTAAAAAATATTGATCTTATAAATTTTAACATTTTATCCTTTTTAAGTATCAAGAGCGAAGCCAAAAACAACAAAACTTCATTTGCATCTCTATATACAAAAGAACTTTACATCAAAGACAATAGAAACATTTGATCTTAGTTTCAAAATATAAACAGTCACACAAACGAAAACACATGTGGTAAAATATGTTGTACATGACTATAAAGGTTAAACCACGTTCTTGTGATAATTTGAGATAATTTATGTTAATTTGAGTAAATGTGATAAATGAGAATAACTTCTATGTTGTTAAAGAAGGTATGTTGACGTTATCTTACCAAGTTACCAAACAGATTAACCATTAACATATTTGCCCAAGTGGTATCACTCATCTACCGCTAATGTCCCTGTTTTAAAGGGGTTTGAGGAAATAGGTCATGTGTTCAATCCTAACACATGACTAAAGGACATTGGTGTTAGACCATTTCAGCGACCGACAGTCTCTGAATACATTTGAACATAAAATAACCAAAGTATAACATAGTCGTTGAGTAAATACTTAGCAAAATCCTTATGAGTTCTTAAAGACAAAGAGTCTTCACTTGAGTGTTAAATAGATTAAACCGCGATGTTTATAAAATAGTAGTCAAAGTAGTTCATAAGATTTTATCAAAATGGTTTATAAGAATATGGCAAAACAATTTTATAAGATCATAACAAATCAGTTTAAAACATGGAAATCGAGAATAGAAAGCACAACATAGTTCATGAGGAAGTACTATATCAACATAAGAAAAGAAGAGTGAGACATAGTAAAGACGTGTCCTAAAGGTATGTGCTCTAAGGCGGCATGATATGAGATGATAGGTTAAAGTCATGTTCAAAATAATTGACGTGTTTCTAGGTGGTGGGGTACGTGGCGATGTAAGTGTTTCATTAGTATAGGACAGGTTTTCCAACTCGTCTCTGGAGACAGTTAGTAAGGAAATCGGGGAAAACAAGGTTAGACATGATGTTCTGGAAACCACGCACAAGTGGTCAAAAATCGAATCAAGTATTTATATAAATAACGTTTATATAAATAGAATAGTGATGTTCTGAAAATAGCATAGTGATCGAAAAGTACATCAAGTATGTATATAAATAGCCATTGAAATGTTTGAGTACGCATGACATTTTTATGACTTAGTGCGTGGGATGCATCAGAATGTTTATGATAAAATATTATGATACAAAACGGTTATAATCTAGGTCTAAATGCAACCTAATTCTTTATAACTGTAGCTCTGATACCAATCTGTACGAGTGAAGGGAATCAGAGAGTATGAAAATTTACCAGGCACAAAAGAACGTATTTGTGACACTAGTGAGCAGTCGCCACCACCAAGACCGACGATGCCCCCGCCCCCACGTTGGACTAAAAATGCCATCATTGTTAAACCCACTACCGGAAACAATATCTGGGAAGACCTTATCACCTAATTTGACGATTTTCGTAGAAATAGTACCATTGCTAACAGTCCGTCGACGTAGCCCACATCAAAGGGGGCAATTTCTTGTTAAAGAGCAATTAGCGTCAATTATCCCTATAACTTTGCAGGTATTCGTGTCACAAGTAACTGGTTTATAGGTTGATGATCTATGTGGGTTAAAAAGCAAACCCGTGTGATTGTAACAATGAATGCAAGGCTCACATTGTATCCAAGACAAATCGCTACCAGTGTCGGCTATAGCTAGGACTTGATGCAAAGGATTACCATTGGAAATGTTCAAGAGAAACTCCCCTTGATCTGGTATTATTTTGGTTTGGTACATTGATCATTTTGGATTATCGTGTGCATTTAAACATTTAGAGCGAATGATAGAGCGCTTTATAGCATGACCGACATGTTGGGAAAAGTTCGTACAGCTATCGTAAAAAGGTGAGTCGACAGAATCACGATGGATTAGGTCGATGCTAAAAGTGTCACCATTGGCTATTGCAATACAACCGACAATGTATAGAATGGCTAGTATGATTGCAAAGGCAAACGAGGAAAATGCCATGTGTTTTTAATGAAAAGTTTGTGTGCTTATCTTTCTTTTGCACCCACCTACCCTGTACTGTCGAACCTACAGTTATAATATTATATAATAACTAATAAACCGATTCAAGTGGTTTACAATTTGAGTGATTGAAATTCTTTATATACATTAGAAAAATATAAGTTTCCTTTTTGAGTAATGTTATAATTTCACCATGATTTCAAATTGAAAATAAATGATAATAATATTTTAAGATTCAAGGCAATAAAAGGTAAATGGGAATTAGTTACGATCGACATTAATATAAAAGTTACACAAATATCATTTGATTATATGTAAACTTCAAAATGTATTAAACTTGTTAGTTGTCAATACTTAATTAAAGATTGACTTTTCTATTAATGTAATATGTAAAATTGTATTTTAGAGAATATTGAAATTTATAGCTAAATTACCAAAACATTATTGGATCAATAACATGATATTGAATATGTAAAAGAATTAGCTTATGGTAACACAAGATTTTCAAAGGAAATCAAATTTTATAAATAGAATATATATGAATACTAGGTACCATTTTTTGCCGTGCATATGCACGGCCCAGGCAGACTAATGTGTATTTTGTGATAATGAAAAATAATAGTACCAGATACATTCTATACTTTTAATTGATTTTAGTTTATGATGACACTCTTTTACCCATACATTTTACCTTTGTTTTACTGTCACACACCCATACATAGTCTTTGACAAACTCTCCCAAATGCAATTATATCAACAAGAAACCTCCATGCACGTCTCTTTACCACCAACCCTATCATTTCTATATTGTTTCATAAATTTTCAAGCAATTACTTGTATTTTCTACTGTATCATAAATGAAATGATTTCTTCTAAACAAATATTAGTAATACATCATCATATGAATAGAGGAAGCTAAGACAATGTATATTTTGTGAACCAATGTAATGGTAATTGATTATCGAGCCAAAATTTATCTTTTGTGCATCAATGTAATGGTCATTATTGACTATCGAGCTGAAATTCGTTTCAATACCCAGTTTTATGTAATCATATTCTTTACGTAAGTTGCAACCATGCATAAAAAGATATTTTATAACGGCAAACACCAATATTGTATTATTGTGGTTATTCATTTTTTTCTTAATTATGAACTATCAACTATGAATTAGCACATTAATAAAAAGAAGTCCTAATATGGTGTCTTTTATAATAGAGTTTTTGAATGAACTTGTAGAAAATTATTAATGTTGGGGTTAAAATATATATATATATATATATATATATATATATATATATATATATATATATATATATATATATATATATATATATATATATATATATATATA
>LBNU01036933.1:2710-13708 GCA_014162995.1 Artemisia annua | reverse complement strand
ATCTTTCACCATATGTGTGTTTCGTTTGTGTGACTGTTTATATTTTGAAACTGACATCAAATGTTTGTATTGTCTTCTTCATTATTAATTTGATGTAATTTGTTCTTAGATCTTCGCCTGAAAAAAAAAATTGATTTTCCATTCATAAAGATGATGTATGTTGATGCTATAACAAATCTCTTTTTACGGTCTATCAACCAAATTAAAAAGAGATGTTCATGACTTCATTTTATCATGTTATATTTCATTTGATTGCGGTTAATGTTCCCATTCATAGAAATCATAGTTCTCTTATTTTCTATCTATGATTCCTCTAATAATTTTGCAACATTTTTATAAGTGAGATAACATTATATGTTTCAAACGTTATGCATTTGACTAAAAGAGATGTTCATGACTAAAAGGAAACAACATTAACATTTGACTAAAAGTAATATAGAGGCTGTTAATAATGGAAAAATGAGTTGTTTTCTAGAAAGATTTTCCTTGAAAACATAAGAAATAGAAAAAGTGTTTAAAGTGGGTTTTTTTTCCAAAAGTCTTCCTCGAAAGATAGAAAACCTGTTTTCTAAGTTTATAACTAATATTTAGAAAACTCCTTTTATGACCTTCTCCATAACTTCCTCAAGAATAGCTCCCCCATCTAAACACGTTTTTAAGTGTTCTCTAGAGAAAAAATAGCTCTCCCATTCTTAAGAAAACTGAAAAATAAAAACTAAGGAAACTTTTTCATTACTAAACGCAACCATAGTAGCTTTCTTATCTCTTATCTATTAAATATTAAAAAAAAAATGTTTTTGCTTAATAGTTACAAAACTTAATAATAGTAATGTTTAATCATCAAAATGCCTTCTAAAACTTAATTCCTCACATAAAAGTTCAAACAATATTGTCTTAATTAGATATGAGTAGTTGTCAAAATTCTAACGTAAAATTTTTAAAAAATGCAAAACAACTTTTTGCAACTTTTTTTTTTAGCTAAAAAGGAAGAGGATATATATATATATATATATATATATATATATATATATATATATATATATATATATATATATATATATATATATATATATATATATATATCCTCTTCCTTTTTAGCTAAAAAAAAAAGTTGCAAAAAGTTGTTTTGCATTTTTTAAAAATTTTACGTTAGAATTTTGACAACTACTCATATCTAATTAAGACAATATTGTTTGAACTTTTATGTGAGGAATTAAGTTTTAGAAGGCATTTTGATGATTAAACATTACTATTATTAAGTTTTGTAACTATTAAGCAAAAACATTTTTTTTTTAATATTTAATAGATAAGAGATAAGAAAGCTACTATGGTTGCGTTTAGTAATGAAAAAGTTTCCTTAGTTTTTATTTTTCAGTTTTCTTAAGAATGGGAGAGCTATTTTTTCTCTAGAGAACACTTAAAAACGTGTTTAGATGGGGGAGCTATTCTTGAGGAAGTTATGGAGAAGGTCATAAAAGGAGTTTTCTAAATATTAGTTATAAACTTAGAAAACAGGTTTTCTATCTTTCGAGGAAGACTTTTGGAAAAAAAACCCACTTTAAACACTTTTTCTATTTCTTATGTTTTCAAGGAAAATCTTTCTAGAAAACAACTCATTTTTCCATTATTAACAGCCTCTATATTACTTTTAGTCAAATGTTAATGTTGTTTCCTTTTAGTCATGAACATCTCTTTTAGTCAAATGCATAACGTTTGAAACATATAATGTTATCTCACTTATAAAAATGTTGCAAAATTATTAGAGGAATCATAGATAGAAAATAAGAGAACTATGATTTCTATGAATGGGAACATTAACCGCAATCAAATGAAATATAACATGATAAAATGAAGTCATGAACATCTCTTTTTAATTTGGTTGATAGACCGTAAAAAGAGATTTGTTATAGCATCAACATACATCATCTTTATGAATGGAAAATCAATTTTTTTTTTCAGGCGAAGATCTAAGAACAAATTACATCAAATTAATAATGAAGAAGACAATACAAACATTTGATGTCAGTTTCAAAATATAAACAGTCACACAAACGAAACACACATATGGTGAAAGATGGTGTATATAACTATAAAGGTTGAATCACATTCTTGTGATAATTTGAGATAATTTATGTTAATTTGAGTAAATGTGATAAATGAAAATAACTTTTATGTGGTTAAAGAAGGTTATGCTAACGTTATCTTGCCAAGTTACTAAACAGATTAATCATTGACACATTTGCCCAAGTGGTATCACTCCTCTACCGTAAACGTCCCTGGTTTAAAAGGGTTTGAGGAAATAGGTCATGTGTTCAATCCTAACACATGACTAAAGGACGTTGGTGTTAGGTAATTTCAGCGACCAACAGTCTTTGAATTTATTTGAACATAAAATAACCTAAGTATAGTATAGTCGCTGAGTAAATACTTAGTAAAATGCTTCTGAGTTCTTAAAGAGAAAGAGTCTTCACTTCAGTGTCGATGCAATTTAGCGTCTGAAGAATAAGTGCAAATAAGGTGTTCAATTTAGTGAGATTTGGCAATACTTCACTGAACGATGTTTGATCTCCTCATAAACCAGTATGAAAAAAGAATCTCAAGTATCTAGAAGGTCAAAGGCGGGAAACTACAAAAGAAAAAAAATGATAAAGCAAAGTCTTCATAGAATTCAACACCTTTCCAGAGTTGTTAAAAAGGTGCAACAGTTATCAACATTGTTCCTTAAAGAATAGTATATCCCTTACCTCAAGTAGAAGCATTTAGGGCCCGTTTGGTATGAGAGGTTAGGCATTTCGTTTTGGATTTGGCTTCAAAAATGTTGTTTGGTTAAGGATTTAGGATTGTTGGGCCCACAACTACCCCAAATATGTGGGGATGTGCAAAAGATGGCTAAGAGGGTGGGTTGGTTAAAAAAAATGTGTATTAGTGGGTCCCAATTATACCTCTCTCTGTATCTCTCTCTCCTCATACTCTATTTAAATGTTACTTTTTTTATATATAAACTTATATATCAAATAATAATAACAATTTATTTATTTTTTAAAATATTTTTTCTCTTATACATAAAATCCAAATCCTAATCCTAATCCAAATTATAAATCAAAATACAAATCATAATCCTAACCCATCTACAAACCAAGCGGGCCCTTAATGCACTTTTTACCAAACCATTGTTTAACACATGTAAAATAGTTGCTTTTGAAAATCATAATTATCTAATATAAAAGAGAATGTTTGTAGTGGAGTAATGTATCTCTTGCAATTAATGTGATACACATTCAAGAACATTTACTCTTAAAATTAAACTTAGATCGATGAACATTTAGCAGGTAAGTATAAATTCATACTCAAATCATAACCTATGTTTGTGTTTAAGTTGTAGAGTAGATCACCTTAATTGTCATTCAACTAAGATTGTTATTTAACAAACAATCTTTGTTAAATTCTTTGATTTACTTATAATAAGAATTTAAACGTCAAAAAACCTATTATGTGAATCTTGTTAAAATTGCTTTTACAAGTTATCGACAAAACTGTTTTAAACCATTTTTTCAGTTAACATGGAAAGTGATTACTTAGATATCATCTTACAATCACTTTAAAGGGAACAACAATTATAACACGTGTTCATTTTCTAACGATAGGTCCCTGTGAAAGGGTGGGTAGTACCAAATTAGGGTGCCTATAGTATATCATTTATTAGTTATTCTTCCTCATTATTTCTTAATATATACAAACAAAGCATTGCAAATTATTGTTACATCTGTACATTATCAATCTTTTGTTTTCTTACAATGTGACGGTTCAATTAAATATTTATCTAGTTGCTATTTTTTCCCCTGTCTCTTAATTGAACTTGAAACGACTCAAACATTTCTAAATCATCAAATAGATCCTTGCGTACGACACCCCAGTTTCTTCTCATGCTTCGTTTGGTTAGCAAAATGTGTTTGATGAAATTAGAAACTTGTATAAGAAATTAAATGTGAATTAAATGAAACATTATATCGATATGAATTAAAATACATGTGAAGAGGTAAGATGTTTTAGTTATATTTTATTGAGAGTTAAGACCGTAATTGTTAAGATCTCGATCCTAATTCTAGGACCTCACGATTTTACGATACTAAAAAGCAAAAAGATCTCGATCCTACGTAGAATCTTTGCGATATATGATCTTAATATGATATCAATCTTGACCATAGGATCTTAAGATCTTGATTAATTTGATCTTAATTTTCTGGAACCACAAAATAAAAAACTACAAATTTATGTATTAAGCTTTGTCAATACAAGAAAAAGGGGGTTTTAGAACACCGGTTAGTATATAAAATATGTTTATGGGACCTTTAAGCTGATAGGACCAATGTAAAAGTGTCCTCTAGGTGAGCGTTGTAATAGATATTTAGGACACTTATAAGCGTCCTAATAAACACCAACATTATAAAACTAATTCTTTGGTCGCNTTAATTTGATCTTAATTTTCTGGAACCACAAAATAAAAAACTACAAATTTATGTATTAAGCTTTGTCAATACAAGAAAAAGGGGGTTTTAGAACACCGGTTAGTATATAAAATATGTTTATGGGACCTTTAAGCTGATAGGACCAATGTAAAAGTGTCCTCTAGGTGAGCGTTGTAATAGATATTTAGGACACTTATAAGCGTCCTAATAAACACCAACATTATAAAACTAATTCTTTGGTCGCATAAAATTGTCTTATAAGACCAAATTAGCGTCTTAATAGATCACATAATAGGATGCTTTATGGTGTTCTATTATATGCTTAACCTTCCATTTTATTTTGAGACACATTCACGAGTCCCAAAAGATACTTTCATATGATGAAATAGTATGGGTCCTAATGTATATGTATGATGTTAGGACCAAATTTGATGTCGTAAAGATAATTCCATCATCTAATAAATAGTACCTTTAGTCTAATAAACATGTTCCATTTACCACTATTCAAAACAAAGTATGCAACACAATTAACCGGCCTTAATTTTTGACAAGTAAATATAAGGGCATCATTCTATAACATGAACAAATTTCATTTCCTTTAATAGCATCAGAATAAAAGTATTCCAAAATCGATCCAACAGCTAAAACGTATAAGCTAATGGTTTTGAGCCATCATGTAGGTAACTACAACAAGAAGAAAACAAAGGAAGAACAAAATAATGTCGAAGCTTATGGTTCTTGAATAACATATGGAAATCTAACAATAACAACATGAAAAAAAAACCTAGAAACCGATCATGGTCTCAATCATCATGCGTCATCCTCGATTACCACCTACACATAAACAATCCATATTAAATAAGAAAGTTCAGTGTAAATAAATCTTGATTTATATAAGATGTCACCAAGTATAAAATGGTTAGCATACCGTAACAAAAGGCCAAGCCACAGAAAAGTGGCGCCAATAGCATCTTTGATTGTGACAAATATTCCATATTTTTTCACGAAACAACTTTTTTGTAGCGACTTGAACATTTTCCTCACCCAATTTGGTCCAATTTCTTCACTCCAAACTCCCTCATATGAATTCTGACTCCTGATGCATCCTTTTGCTACATTCTCCTAATGCATCCAACTATCTGATATTTAGTAAATGAGAAAAAGATGAACAAAGAAAACTACCTTGATGAGAGCAATTGTAAAGACCGCAAGGTTGACTGTTAATCGTCAAAGCATCTGAGATTGTTGGATCACCTATTCTATGCAAGAAGTCTTCCATCACTGTTAGTATATCATTTTTCCACTAATCACCTGCATTTTAAATTATTAATCCTATATATGTTTTACAAAATATTTAAACTAAGAAAAAGGCATATTTGTTGACAAAGAATTTTGGGAATGATTAAAGACCTGCGATGATAGGAACGTCGACATCTGGTTTAGGAAATTGGTAAGTAGTTCTATTCTTTGGAGATGCGACTAACAAACCATGTCCAGGAACGTCGACATCTGGTTTATAAAAATAGTCCCAAACACCCCTTATTCAGCAGCAAAAACAGTCCCAAACGCCCAACTAATTCATCTATTTACACAGTCCTGAACACCCTTTTAATTCGACTATTAAAAACATCCCAATAGTCCTGTAAACCCCTTTAATTCATCCTTTAAAAAAGATTTAACATCTAATATTATTAACCCTATTTAATTCATCCTTTAAAAAAAAATCCGACTGCAAATTAATAAATAACAATGCAACTATTTAAATATATATATATCAATTTAATTAGATTATAACCCTAAATTTAATTTGCAAATAATTAAACATACAAGGATTTTTCTATTTTTATATCATATATTATTTAATAATTAACAATTATGCATAAAATTATAAAAAGATACCTGTTGATTTTGTTTGGAAGAAAGAAGGAAGCAAGGGACAAAAATCTTCACATAGAAGTGTTAGTTGTTAACTATGGAAGAAATTAAAAAAAACGTTAAAGAAAGAAAGTGTCAAAAACGCCCGGTTACTTTCTCTATTGCGCCCATGCAGCCCCGTTAAGTTTTTTGATTGTTATTTAAAGCCCGTTAGAGCCCATCAAAAAATAAGCATTGGAAAAAATGCCCATGACTTTTAAAAAGTGTCAAAAAAACACCCGAAATTTACAACATGGGCAAGATTTGCCACTGGTATGTGTTAAATTACACATACCTTTTACCTACTAAAATGGACTCAAAAGAAAAAAAAAACGTATCAAAAATGCCAAATATATGTATGTTTTTGTGTTTGTGTGTGTGCAGGTAACGAATATGAGAAAATGACAAAAAGAAAGACAAAATAGACAAAAACCGAGCACGAGATTGGAAAGAGCACGGAATGGCGAGTCCATCGTTAATTTTATTTGGAGCATCGGGGCAAAAGAAGAGAAATTTTAAGATTATTTATTTCAAGGACCAATGAATTAAACATAAAGAATGATGAGGGACCAAAAGTGTAATTCATATGAAGTTTTAAAGAAGACAAGGACTAAATTGAAGACCAGGGGTATAAAGTAGCAATTCACCTCAAAGTTGAAATAAAATGTTCTTCTAGAATGTGGGGCCCGCTAACCATCAAAATGAAATCAATTGGAAATGAAGACCACGTGAACCTGATGCTATTTCATTTTGCTCGAAAAAGAAAAAAAAAAAAGATATGAATCGGATATCTTTGTGGCACGCAAGACAAGAAAAAAGAGGAGATTGCTATAAGAAGAGCAGGGGGATTCCTTTTTATTGCCTTATTTATTGATGATGTACAAACACAATATATATAATATATATTATATTAGTATATCTGTTGAGAATTACAATTAAGTTGATAAGACAAAACATGTGAAATATGTGGGACTTATGGAGACAAAGGAAGAAACTTCACAAAAGGAAAAGATTACTACGTATCTTTTATTATTCTAGTTTATTCCTTTGTAACCCTAGTATCTCTATTATATAAAGAGATACAGGGAATTGGTTTTATTGTACGTACAAGATGTAAAGTCCAGGAAAGGTGTATGTGTGTAAATCTTGGGCGTGAGTTTTCTTATGTAAACGCCTAGGTTAGTTGGTTTGTTTAGCCTCAAGGATCTTAGATCCCTGTTAGAGTGTAACCGTGCTACATTTGATCACGTAGCATTGGGGCTGTAGATGTTTGTATGTTAGAGTAGAGATGATGACGAAGAAACCTTGTAGCAATAATAATGATGTTTTGTTTATTCCGCTGCGTATCATGTTCTTATCATTATTATTATGTAATCCCTATATGAGGTCTAACCAACCTCGAGCTATAAACGATCTTAACATGTGGTATCAGAGCCAAGGGGCTCGTGATCGTGGGATTAAACAAGGTTTGGTTTGTCGAAGATGGAAGAAAAATTCGAATTTATTTCAATTTTCGTAACTCACTGCAAGACAGTTTTCAAGAAGCGATTTCTCCTTCGTTAACCGTTGGATCTTGCTGAAATTTTTATTGAAGGTTCTTTGCATATCAAGGTACAATCTCACCGGAGGGATCTTCAATAGGATCTTTTAATCGTCAGGTATAAATTATCAAAACTGCTGCAGAGAAACTGAAAATTTTCTAATTTTAGGGTTTATCACATTATTTTCTTAATCTGCTGGCATCAAATCTTTATAGAAGATTGGTTATATGTTGTTTGGTGTCTCTGATTCGTGAAAATAGTTTTGGTTAGGGTTTATAATTGGTTTTACTCAAAACTTTTGGTTAGGGTTTAACCAAATTTTATTAAAGGCTATTGTTCTTTAAGGAGGAGTACGTGTATACTGAGGAGTAAGCCTACTGCTAAGTACTCCTACTGGTGCTATCTATCGCTTCCTAAAGCTTCAAATTAATAAGTCAAAACCCTAGTTTCTCTCTCTAGAAGTGGCGTTTTTGGAGAAAACCCAATTTACACCATCTTTTAGTTGCATATTCTGATTGTTATAGGGTGTCAGTTATGATGATACTATGGAGGTTGTTAATGAAGATGGTGATACATTTAAGGTTCTGGTCTGATGCATAGTGTTTGATATATTATGTTCATGGGTAATAAAAGAGTGGGATAACCTCTGTTGACGCTGAAGCAAACCCTAAGTATTGTCGTTTTTATTGCCATTATGTTGCTCGTTCTTTAAGAATGAGGTTACTACTGGAACTGGTAGTAAGGATACGTTTAGTATTACTGGTATAAACTCTACTTCTTTTATCAGTTGTAGTAATCCACAAATTTCCCACTAACTCCCTATAGGATATAAATGCCTTATAACTTAACTTAGGCCCTTATAATGTACAAACTAGGTTAGAAATGCCAATGGGAATTTCCCGAGCCAAAATTTTGCCTTATTATCTCTTTATGACTTAACTAACCCTTAGAGAAGCTCACGTATCCACAAATGCCAACCACTACTATGTTTACTCAATGTAAACATCCTGGTATGTCAAGTCAAGGTCACAAATACATTTTCACTAAGTAAACTATCACTCTAGTACACTATACTTGCCAGAAAAACCCTAAGTGCACCTATGTGTTTACGGTTAACTTTAAAACCCTAATTGCTTATCCATACATGCTTTAAAGTGTTCAAGGCTTAGGTATGACTTACATTAGTAACCTTAGGATATATTAGACTCCCTAGATCATAGTACAACTCCCTATAACTTAGGTACAAGTCTCATAAGCACAAAACCCTAACTAGGTCATAACTTCCCAGAACTAGGTCTAAACTTTCCCAAATCTTTACCATAAGCTACAATCACTTAGTATAAGCCTCCTAGGACTTAGTATTAGTCACTAAACACTCATAGGACACCAAATTAGGCACCAAACCCTAGACAAAACCCTAAAACCTTTCTAGGCAAAACTAGGATAAAACGAAACCTAAAACCAAAACCAAGCCACCTTAGCACCTCAAACCTAGTAACCAAACACCTTAGAACCTCCCTAGAACTTAGGTAGCACCCTATCACCTCCCAAGCACCCAAGCAAGGTGCTGCGTCACCTTCTTCCCCCGTTAAACCGCCATAGCCCCAAAACCGCCACACCACCGTCCTACCCCGCCCCTAGCTAGTAGTAGCTCGCCATAGTCACCACCTAGGTTACCTTAGTCATCATATAGCTTTGCATCATCACCTCCCCCTCCTCGCCACCTCCTACTCCGTTTTCTTGCTCGCCACTCCTTCGTACCCTATAAATAGCGAGCCACAACCACTCATTTCTCTTCACCCCTTCCTCTCTTCTTTACCTCACATATTTCTGTAGTCCTAAGTCCCTAAGACCCTAAGACATTGAGTAGTAAGCCCTTGGTCCCCATCGAGTTAAGATTTGAGCCGAGAAAACCCTAATAGTCTCGTTAAGTCCTCCCCGTCCTAGGTAACCCTTACCTTTGCATAAACTAGCCATAGAAATGACCTAGAACACTTAGGAGAGACCTTAGATACCTTATAACCCTTAGCTAGGACATAGAACCCAATCGTTTGCATGCTTTCATTTTGAAACCCCAGTTTAATCGAATTGCGTGTTTACATGGTTACATGCATGCTCTTGAGCTATAATCTGGTTTACATGACTTAATTGAGTTAATATAAGTTAAACATAAGCTAGGAAACTTAATGGTTTAATAAAAATATAGTTTACTTGAATTTAGGACTAGTTTTGCAAAAGTTTACATGCATAGGGGTATATATTGTAAATTCCTGAAACTATAAAGTCTAGGGACTGTTTTTGACATTCCTTAGAAGTTATAAGTGCAAGTACCCTTTTTGCAAAGTTTTGAAACCTTAGGATAGAAAGTAAAATGAGTTGTATAATTAAAAGGACTAGTTTTGCAAATATAGTTAACTTGAGGGTATAATAGGTAAATATTGAAAGTTAGTATACTTTAAGGACCATTTTTGTCATTTCTCTAAGATAAGTAAGTTTAGGGACTATTTGTGCAAAAGTTAGATAGTTATATACTTAAATATTATAAGTTTATAAATTCAGGGTAGAAAATGTAAATATATATACTTAAGGGTATAAATGGACTATTTTCATATAAGTATCAAAAACCTATTTTTCTAGTTAAAACATAACACAATACTAGGGAGCTTCATGGAAGGAGTACTATGTGGATATTTCGTTTTGACGAGTTTGTTGGGTTTACGATTTAAAGTGCCCTGGCTCCTCAAACGATTATTGCATATACTTCTGAGATATGATGGCCCGAACGGTGTTATGTTATAACTAAAATCTAATAACAACATAACTCAATACTAGGGAACTTCGTGTGAGGAGTTATATACTTCTGAATTATGATGGCCCGAACGGTATTATGTTGGCAACATAATACAATAGTAGGGAGCTTCATATGAGGAGTTATACTTCTGGATTACGATGGCCCGAACGGTGTTATGTTATATATTTAAAAACTATAAGAGTGATTAGTTTTGTTTTGTTTTTTTTTTTTTTTTTTTTTTTTTTTTTTTTTTTTTTTTTTTTTTTTTTTTTTTTTTTTTTTTTTT
>LBNU01036931.1:472511-483515 GCA_014162995.1 Artemisia annua | reverse complement strand
TGGTGTTTGTTTTTGAGGGACAAAAGTGCTTCCATTAATTTCATTCCATTTGTTGTAATCAATAGGTTTTAAATCTGGATTCTTTTGCTTCATTTTATTTTGACTCTCTTCCACATGAGCTATTGTATCATCATAATCACGCACATAAGGAGGATCATGTTTCTCATAAAGCACATTGCCATTGTAAATCACATTCTGTTCTTGCCGAGCTTTCTTGAGATTACAAGGTGTTTTGTTACCAATTCCATTTTATGTTTTGTGTGGTAAATCGGATCTGTTTGATTTGCAATCATTTTATGAGTTTGTGATGAATGACCCGTTTTAACCAACAAATCTTCAAGTTTTGCAATCTTATGTTCTGACTCTTTGATTTCTTCCAAAAGCTTATCTTCTTTCTTTGCAAATTCTTTTTTCAACTCATCCCGTTCTTTTTGAAGATTGGTATAAGCTGTTTTTTGTTTAGAAAGTTGGTTTTGTAAATCAGAAATTTCCGCGTTTAGGGATCTAATTTGCTTTTGTAAATTAACATCAAGTGTATCATATTTAATTTGCAAATGTTTTTCCCTTGAAACAGAATTTTGATAACCAGTTTCTAATTCAGACAATCTTTGTGTATGAAATTGAAAAGCTTTTTCTTTTTCCTTGTATCTCGCAAGCTCAGCGGTCAATGTAGCATTCGCGGCCTTAGCTTCGCGATTGACCTTTTTCACATTCTCAATCTCAATTTGACAATTATTCAACAATGATTCAAATAAAGCACGTGTTTCCTCATCATTCTCAGCATGCTGTGAAACAAAGCCTCCATTATGATTCATATCGGGATTTGACGAATCAATATTGCTATTATTCGGCATTTCCTGGTATGTATCATAATCGTATACTTGTGTCTCAGAATGCTGTTCCTCATGAGGGGACATATTAAACATATCATTATTGTTGAAAGAATTGTTTAATGGTACCTCAGATATTACATTAGCATCAAAAACCGGCGGTGTCTCAGAATCTGTGTCATACTTAGCCTCCTGGAGATTCGCCATGAATATGCAGTTCGCATCAATATCTTCACAATCTTCCATATCATCCATGAGTGCCATGTAGTCAATCTCCTCAGCATTCAACTGAAATCCTGCTTGCTGCTTCTGAGCCAGCATCAATGCTTTCTGCAAGTACTCAGGATTTTTCTTATCCACCCTTGAAGGACAGTTCCTTGCCATGTGACCGACACCCTGACAATTGAAACACTTAACCAAATTTCCCTGATTCACGTTCACATTACCATTATTCCCTCCAACCTGAGCTGCAACATTTCCAACCTGATTACCCATAGCCTGATTACCAACATACTGACCCCGCTGATTCCCAACAAACTGACCCATCTGATTCCTTTGACCCATCCTATTTCCTGCATACTGACCCATCTGATTCTGATTCCCCATGTGAAAGCCCGTAGCATATCCTTGCTGATTCCCCATAACACCAACCATTTGACCCGTATTGCCCATGTTGAACCTCGGTTGAGCAATCTGCTTGTTACGAGTGTTCGATGAAATTCGTTGGTTGTTGTTAGTTGGAGTTGAATAGCGTCCTTGGAATGCCTTAGTCAGAAGAGCAAATGCTTGAGTTATTGCAGCAAGATTCTCATCATTATCAGTGAATTCGGGTTCTTGGAATTGTTGATCTGGTAGTTGTTGTGGAATGACTTCGTGTTGTTGTGGGTAGAATGATTGTTGATAGATAGGTGTTGGTTGTGAAACGTATGGTTGTTGCACATAGTTGTGAGTGGAAGATAATGATGGTTGTTGTGTGTTCACTGGTAGAGGTGTTGGTGTTGTAGCAATGAGTGCAAGAGGATCATGATTCTTAGCCACCTTTTCCTTCCTAACTTCATTTGCCTCAGCTTGGTTTTGCTTCAAAAAGTCATAGAGTTGATCATAATCCACCTGATGAAGATTCTTTGTTTGGTTGACAATTGTGACATATCGACCCCATTCTTCTGGTAGATTGTTGATGAACTTGATGTTTGTCACAATTTGTCGTGGTTCCAACTTGTTTCTGATCAGCTCATTCATCAAGGTACAGAACCTGGTGTAGTATGAATCAATCTGTTCACCTGCTGTAGACGTGAAGTTTTCCCATTCTGTTAGAAGCTTGTTCTCAACATCTTGTTGCCCAATTTCCGTTCCATGACAAAGTCTTCTAACTCGTTCCCACATAGCATAAGCGGTTTCACAACTGTCGACTGCAGGAAAGATCTCACGAGGTAAACCAAGTTGAATGAGATGCATTGCCATATCATCTGCTTTAATCTGCTTCCAGCTGTGTAATCTTCTTCTTTTTGGAGATGAAAGAATGGTTGAGTAGGAGGTGTTCCAGCTGGATTACCCGGATCAAGGATTTCTTTTGGCTGGAATGGACCGTTTTCAATGGATTTGATCATGAGTTTACCATCATCTTTGGTTTTGATGTAGCGAAGCATACGGCTTGTCCATGGAAGATAACCACTTTTTTCAAGCATAGGAGGACGGTTCTCAGCACCGGCAGCATGAATATCTTGTTGAGATGCCATTATGATTTGATTCAAAGTGACTTGTCGTGAAAAGTTGTTGTTGGATCTTTAGGATGAATTTAGGTTGTTGTTATAGATTAGGTTTGATGAAACTTTAAGGCGTATACGGTTGTTCTTAGTGAGTTTGAATTTTCCCTCCAAAAATCTAATTTGAAAATTTTCTTACCCAAAATTTGAAAAACACTATGGAATGCAATTCTAAGGTTGCACGAAAAATTTGAGTTTTAAAAATTTTGACGCCAAATTTTACCGAAAAAATTTGAATTTTGGCCTAAAAATGTGAATTTTTGGTCAAAATTTTCAACGTTATACCAAAATTTAAATCTCGCGTAAAAATTGAACGTTTAATCACCTGTAAAAAATAAATTTTACTCAAATTTTCCCGCCAAAAAACTTTTTTTTTTTTTTTTTTTGCAAACTCACTAAGATTTGGTTTTGTTTTCTTACTCGCTATTAAGGTTCTCTTACTCGCAAAATAGATACACCTTACTCGCAAAATCCAATCCTTACTCGCAAAGTAGAAGTACCTTACTCGCAAATCCAAATACCAAACTCGCAATCTTTCAAGAATCCATACTCGCAAAACAAATAAAGTTTCTTACTCGCAAGGCTTGTATATGATACTCGCTAAACAAAATTCCTTACTCGCAACTGAAAAACTTTGATACTCGCTAAAGTATGTTTGATACTCGCAAGAAAAAATTTGAGCAGTGTTTGGTTTTTGATACTCGCTAAAATGAGACCTTACTCACTAACGATAAGGTTAAATAAGGCATACTCGCCATAAAATCAGTGATACTCGCTAAATTGAACCTGATACTCGCAAAGAACCTTTCAAAGATAGCCCATACTCGCTAAGCAACATTCGATACTCGCAAAACTTTTTCACTTAAATCCCATACTCGCTAAACCCTCATCTCCATACTCGCTAAACCCTAAAAAAATTGCACTGTTCGAATTTTTTGAAAGCAAAACGTTTTATCTTTGATCCTTAACGAGTATTTATGTTTCAAAACACCAAAAAACCTTGCAACTAAATCAAACCAAACGAAATACTTTAGCTAACGAGTGAAATACAAGCCCTAACAACCCAAAAGAAGCCTAACGAACCAAAACCAATCAAAACTAAATCTAAAACAACCTAAATCTATCCCTTGGCGATTGATACCACTTGTAGGAGCCCGTTTATAACCTAAATCACGACCTTATTCATCAAATCTTAGAGAGAGAAAGTGAGATGAAGAGAGAGAGAGATGGGAGGATCATGTGTGTGAAATAAGAACAATATTATTACCAAATGATCAACCAAACCTCAAAGTGAGGTTATACAATAGTATATATAGGTGTGAAGTCTAGGGCTTTCTATCTTATACATATTTGGCCCTTCGACTTTCTAGTTATTGAATATTGAACATATAACTTCTTAGAATACTTTCTAACGCAACCTATTACATGATTCAAGAATATAATGACCGACACTTCATAATATAAAAATACAATGCTAACAGTTTTTGAGCAAGAAAGATGATAGTTCGTCACACCACGCCCTCGGAGCCTGTTTTAGACCATAAATGGCTTTCTTAAGCCTGTAGACGTAGCCTGGATGTTCTTTGTCGATGAATCCCACTGGCTGACTCACGTACACTTCTTCTTTCAGAGTTCCATTCAAGAAAGCTGTCTTAATGTCCATCTGATAGATGGTGATGTTTTTGTGAGCTGCATAGGCTAAGAAGATCTGGACTGCTTCCAATCTAGCAACGGGCGCGAATGATTCCTCGAAGTCTATCCCTTCTTCCTGTGGATATCCTTTAGCCACGAGACGAGCTTTGTTGCGAATTACAGTCATTTCCTCATCCATTTTGTTCTTCCACAACCATTTGAGATCAAGAACACGTTTCTCAAATGGTCGTGGGACAAGTTCCCAACTATCATGTAACTGGTATTGAAGAATTTCATCCTGCATCGCTTCTATCCATGGGTTTTCTTCCATTGCTTCCCGAATGTTCTTAGGTTCTTTAAGACTTAATGAACAAATGTAGATACACAATTCGAGATCTGTGACAAGTTGTCTCCTCGTCTGAACTGGCCTTGAAGGTTCACCAATAACGTGTTCAATTGGATGGTCTTTTATCCATTTGAGTGTAGAAGGGTACCTTGGTTTTAACATATGCGTGTTAGATGGTTCTTGTAACCGTGAAGAAGATTCAGCAGAGTCTGTTGCAAACAGATTTTCAAATACTTCTTCTTCGTCTAACGTAGCATTGTTTTGGTTTTGTATGGGTTCTTCTTGAAAGTTTGTGTTTAGATTATGCTCATCAACTCTTGGTAGAACAATTTCAATAACCGGAGTTGCTGGAGTAGATGTTGATGATGTTGAGGGAGTTGGTGCTTCAGCTTCGATTGTTGTAGATGCATCTTGTGTTGGTGTTGGTGGTGGTTGATGGTTTTGAACGGGTGCAGCGGAATGATGTGGAGATGCATTTGTCGAAGTTCCACCATAGTATTCATCAAACATTAACTCGAAGAAGTTTTCCAGTTCTTGATCTGAAGGTTTATCCGGTGTTGTTGACTGAGCTCCATTAGGTATGAGTCCTGACCTGATGTGTCCAGAAGTCTGACTGTTTGGTGCGGGTCCTAATCTGGTTTGATTAGAAGCCATTGGGTTAAGCGCGGGTTCTAGAGCGAGTCTCTCAGAAGCCATTTGTGAAATCTCGTCAAATTTCACATTTATCGTCTCTATTATCCTTTTTGTTCTTCTATTATACACCCTGAATGCCCTTAAGTTTTCTGAATATCCAATGAAGATTCCAATATCACCCTTAGCTTTCAGCTTCCCTAGATCTTCTCTGTCGTTCGTTGGATAGCACAAAGCGCCAAACACGTGAAGATAAGAGATATCCAGTTTTCGATTGTTCACAAGCTCATATGGTGTTTTATTGAATCTTGAATGAATTAGGAATCGGTTTTGAGTGGTGCACTAGAATAGTGGTGCACTAGAATAAATTAGCATTGTGCGAGCAGCTTCCACAAGAGTTCTATTTCTTCTTTCAACTACCCCATTCTGCTGTGGAGTTCTAACAACTGATGTCTGATGTGTGATTCCAACATCTGCAAAATACGATCTTAACTCCTGATTAGTGAATTTTGTGCCGTTATCTGTTCTTACAATTCTTACTGGAGCTTGAAGTAGAACTTGAATACGCTTCAGAAAGGTGATGATGTCGCCAGGTGCTTCGTCTTTTGATCTCAAAAACATTACCCAAGTATATCGTGAATAATCATCGACAATAACAAGAATATACTTCTTTCCATTGATGCTTTCAACTCTCATTGGGCCACATAAGTCCATATGCAACAGATGTAACCTTGCTTCCGAACTAGGTACGGTTTTGGGTTTATATGATGCTCATTTACTTTTTCCTTGTTCACATGATGGACATAAGTGATCCTTGGTGTATTTCAACTTAGGAAGTCCGTTGACAATGTTGTCTTTGGCTAATTTGTTGATGGTGTCGAAATTGAGATGGGATAAACGTCGATGCCACAACCAAGACTTTGTTTCGGATGCTCTTGTCATAAGACAAATTGGTGATGTAGAGGCGATTGTATTGATGTCGATAGCATAAAGGTTAGTGCCACGATTTCCAGTTAAAAGATCATCTCCAACCAAATTTCTAACAAAAACCTTATTTTTATGAAAGGCAACCACTATGCCAAAAATGACCTTTCGTCACACATGGTCGTTTTTGAACGGTCACACTGTGACATTTTTGCGTGACCAAATGTACCAGCGTTAAATAAACAGCCACACTTGATCCGATTTGTGTGACCATTTCGTAAAATATTTGTCACGCATTTGTGTATATATGTGACTAGAGGGTAACTGGTAAATAGTTTCCCATCATTTAGTCACGTTTAATTTGGGACGTGTGACCGATGCAAATCAGCTCGAAACATTAGTCACGCTATAGATATACATATGTGAAATATATGTCACACAATTGACCAGTGTGACCAAAGAAGATATATGGTCACACGAAGTACTTGTGTATGTGGCTAAATTATATAGTCAATTTTGTCACACATTATATAAACGTGACTGCTATTCTTTGCTGAATAGTTAGCCACATATGAATTTGAAATGTGTGACAACTAAAAATTCATTTTGAAGCGTTAGTCACGAAATGCATTTAAGAGTGACAAATATATGTCACACACTTGAAGAGTGTGACCAAATGTTATATATGGTGACACAAAACCATACAAACATGATTAAGTGTAACGAAAATTCGACACATATGGTCACGTAAGTTAATATGTGTGTCTAAAGTTTAACGTGTGTTTGCTTGCCAAATCCTAATGTGTATAGTCATAGTTATTTGAAGCACGATCATGTGACTATAGGCTTTACAATAGTCACACCATATCACAAATGTGTATCAATAGGATGTTTATGGCCACGTTATAAGGGTATTATATGTGACCAATACATTCAAAATAGTCACATTGTGAAGTATTCACGTGACTATTATTTATAGCACAATGGTTAGTCAGTTATCATTAACCTTGATATTAGTCACATTGAGTTTTTGTGTGACTAAATCATAGAGTCATATTTTGTCACACAATATTTAAGCGTAGTCACAATTAGATACATATGGTCCCACATTTCTGATAACTTATGTATATGATCTATCTAGTCATGGCTCTTCATTTGCCCCATTACAATGCTCCTAGTTATACTTAGAACTGCTAAGTATAATTAGATGTTTGGATCATTGTGCATATGTTATGGCTTGTATTTCTTTGTGTCTAGACTAACATTTTGCAGGAAAAGCAAAGAAAAAGTTGTTTGGATTGGAATTCGGGTGAATGCTAGTAACTCGGAACTTAATGCTGCTAGGCAGAACTTAATGCTGCTAGCCCGTTAGTGAGCCCTCACGTGCGTTGCACGTGAGGGTATTTTCGTCATTTCCTGTGTCCCGACTTTAACACACTTCAGCTACCCACACTAATTTCACGAAAATCGACGACGATATTTTTCCAAATAACAAAACTAAGCGTGTTTAACACAAAAAAATCACACAGACATAAACGGTCTATCTTCTCAAACAATACAATCGGTGATTAGCAGTCTTGATTCTTCCAAAAACACACGTACCAGGTAACCACATTTACTGATTTTTACTTCATTCAAACTGTTATTTGCATTTTTTTGTAACCTTAATCGTTAATGCAGTAACAACCATGTTTGGAAATCAATTTATTTGCACTTTGGGCACTCCTGAAGAGGCTTTGGATGTGTTTGTAAGTTAACACCATTATTGACAAGCTGTTATTTCTCTAAGACACTAGTTTAATTAGTATTTAATTGATCACAATGGTTAAAAATTAAATTTCATATACAGGAACTGCATGATGATTATGTTCTAGGAGGTTCCTATCATGGCGATAGTTATATCTTCTTAGTTAACTGTAGGGGGGTTAGATGGAAAGTTCGTGTTAGGAGAGTCTCACAACTTACTTGTGTTGTTGAGGGAGAAAGGTGGAATGATTTTGTCAATCACAACATCGCCTGCTCTTATGTTTCGTCCGTGCATTTTATTGAGGAGGGTGAAAATCTGTTTTATGTTGCTTGCTATGGTGAGGATGGGTTGGAGTTCCACAACTATGAACCCGAGAGTGCCCCATTTTGGAGGTGTTTAGTGGATGTGACCGACACATCTCTGCTTATGCAGTCGTTGGATCATTACTTTCTGAGATATCTGGATGGTCCAACCCCTACTCGTTCGGTCGTGGTTACCACTAACACGAGAGACTACAATGTTAGTGTGGCCAGTGAGCTTGATATCTATGATCGATACGTCCACAAATTCTTGTATGGGGGTGGTTGGTTGACACTCGTTCGAGACTTGGATATGCAGGAGGGTCAGAAGATGGTTTTTACTCAGGTTGTCGGGGGCCAGGAATATAATCTGATGTTGTTTAGTTCTGATGGAGGGGCCATCACAACTGTGGAGACATACAGCACCCCTATTGCCATGAATGCCCCGTGTCACCAACCAAATGACTATGGTATCTTTTCCTTTATTAGCTTTAACTACATCAAGTATATGATATCTTTGTAACATTGTGGATTATCTGTAACTTACTCATTTTGTATTATTAAATTCAGATTTTGAACCCCTACGGATGAACTGGATGTGCAAATGGTCGTGTCACACTGTCCATGACCAAGAAGATAGGGCATTCTACAGACCACTGACTGCATGCTTCTGGAGAGATGGACGACTTGTAAGTGTCTTGAAAACTTTTATAATTTGTCAAATTGTTATGCTACAATTTCAATGAAAATACAAACTAAACAACTATCAATCTATACTAAACAACTATCAATCTATAGCATTTGTAACTTAGTAGCAGCATCACTGAATTCCATAAGCAGACTTATCCTTAATAAGCTTAATATGCAACAATCTATAGTAGTTGTAACTTAGTACTAGCAGCACTAAATTTCATAAGCAGCCTTATCCTTAATATGCAGCAGCAGTAACACACTTGTAGCATTTTCATTTTCATTTGTCTGAGATATTGTGTGTCTGATAGGATGATTGATAGATCATAATGTGTGTTAGAATAATCCCCAAAGAGCTAATGGTTAGTTTTGTACATTTTGTAACAGAGTATACCAGCAAAAATTGTGCGCAAGTACAACTTGTATGGGTACACTGTCGCTGTTTTGAAGCACCAAATGATAGAGAAAGTGTTCGATGTACGTGAGAAGACAGTGGTTAGCCGTGGTCGAGGGAAGGTGAGTAGGAAGGTGTTCATTGTTTCATGCGATGGGTTCAGGGGGTTGAGACGGGAAGCCCACTTTGGTGCAGCTGCAACGGTCCGCTTCTGTTTAACCGATGACACAGACAGGTCCCAAAGACTTTTAAGGTTTGATGTGTGTTGATGGGTGAAACAATGTTTGAAATTTTTTGTAAGTTGGATAAACTACTGTTGTAAGTATTTGACGTATGACAAACCAAATGGGTTTGCCACTAGACAATGGTATGTAATTATGTAGGATGAACCATATGGGTTTATCCGTAGACAATGTTATGTAGTAAACGATGTACGAAAGTATATCGTCTTATAACTAGTTTAATTTGGGGATTTAAACCCTTAAGTGTAAATGTCCCCAATCCACCCCTGCACTCTCATATCTAGCAGTACAAACCCACCTGCAGTAACGTTTTCTTAGCAGCAGAAACTTTTGATTAACATAATACAAAATATATCCCAAGTTCTTCTTAATGAACACAAAGATCAAAATATTGTAACAATTAATGAGAAAATTGAGCAATGACAAAGTACGGGAATTAACATTAAACATTTTCCATTAAAACTTGAAATGAAAAATTACAAAAGGATTACACAGGTTCATTCATAAAGTCAAATAAAGTAGTACAAAAGGATTGCACATGTGTTTTCAAATTACTACCTAACTCAACTAATACATTTTCTTTTTACTCTTCGCTTTTGAACAAACTTTGGGCATTTTTGGTTCCCATGGTTTTATGCCCTTTTCTTCATAAGTCTTATCATTGGGCAGGCCTAGCACCTGAACCCTCTCATCAAAAAGCTCTTTGGCAGTCTTTTTTGGAGATTTAACCTTCCTAGCATCTTCCTTTTTTGTGCCTGATCCAGAATACATTTTCTTTTCCTTCAAAACTTTCAAGAATCAAAGCAGTGTAACAAGAGAGACAAGAGAAATAAAAATACTCACAAGTGCCTGCCCATGTATTTGGAAGACCTTCAGAACTGCTTGATATGTGAAATGAATTTGAGTCACTTGAATGGAATGCAATAAACGAACATACGTAACCCTTCTAAGTTCCCGCTACAGCTCCTTTTGTTGTTTCAACTCCCTTTGAGCAAAGGCCTGCACCAGGCGCATTGCTAGATTGTTAAAAAAACAAAAGGAACTGTATGGGAGCTGAGAATGGAAAGGTATGTTGAAATTCCATACTCATTTACATCATAAAAAGGAGTGGAATGCAGTAAACCAACATACTTAACCCTTCTTAGTTCCCGCTACAGCTCCTTTTGTCGTTTCAACTCCCTTTGAGCAAAGGCCTGCACCAGGCGCATTGCTAGATTGTTGAAAAAACAAAAAAAACTGTATGGGAACTGAGAATGGAAAGGTATGTTGAAATTCTAGACTCAAAGTTTTACAAACTCACTTCCTACATATCAAAAATACAACATACATATATATAAAGCTAACAGAGTGATACAAACAATCTACAAATGTTGAGTAAAGAATAGAGTCTAAGTAACATCACTCATCTTGAATGCGATAATGAAGGAGTGTGGCCTGTCATGAACAATACACACTATATCATTATCGCATTGAAGACGTCTCAATAATCAGGACAGATCTAGCTAAC
>LBNU01036931.1:438718-456776 GCA_014162995.1 Artemisia annua | reverse complement strand
AAATATATAATATGTTTATATTATTAAATAAACTTTGTAATAATTAATTAAATACCCCTTTGATCATGAGATGTATTAAGCACTAGTTTATTCATACCTTAAGTGATTAAGTTGGATAAAATGATATAAACTAGCTTAATACTTGTTTACATAGTAATCTTACGTTTAATGATTTTATATTTTGTGATCATCAAAACGTAGAGATATCGAAAAATATAAATAACGTTTTTATGCATTATTTATGTCAACATATTTATATGAAGAATATCTACTCTTATTTCTTCCTATTTTGGTTTCAGGGTAAAGATGAGTAAAAATACGTCATTGATGATTTATTGGCTTAAGAGTGAGAATTACGCTTAAAGTTACATTGAAGACACAAACACGGCGGTCTAGTTAAGTAATGATACTACATCGTTATAAGATTTACCCCATGAAGTGAAGACTATGCCGTAGCAAGCTACTGAGTTACGGCGTAACATAGATTACTAAAGGCTACGCCGTAGTTAGTGATTGGACTATGGCGTAATGTTGAAGATATGAGCCTTACGCCCGCAGTTAGTAATTGGACTACGGCGTAAGAAAGATTTTATGAAGGTTACGCCCGTAGTTAGTAATTGGACTACGGCGTAATAAAGGTTTTATGAAGGCTACGCCCGTAACAAGTCATTGAGTTACGGTGTAGGTATGTTTCTACAAAGGCTACGGCGTAACACTCCAACCAGTTATGCCATAGTTATTATTACAAGGATTACGGCGTAGTCCTACCATACGACTACGCCGTAACAAAGACGAGCCCTATAAATACCAAAGGAAATTCGTCTACAATTTGTCAAGTTCCTCTCCCCCAAACCTGCACTAGGGTTTGGGGAGAATGACCCAGAGGATGAAGTGAAGACCACGAAGGCTAGAGAGATGGTGTATAATTAGACTAGGAACCACCTAGTCTAACACATGTTCGAATTCTATTTTGTTTTGCATTCATGAATTCTCTTTATTAAGATTTGGTTTTAGTTTATTATTCATGTTTATCTATGTAGATGTTATCTTAGCTTGTTCGTTATTCTTTCGTTTCGGTAATATGTAAGCTTGGTTGAATCTATTCAGTCTAGGTGAATTAACCCTAGGACCCTAGACTAGTAGGTTGTGGGGATTGGTAAGAATTGGCCATAGTACTACCTTTCCTTATGTGCGAATTAACCCTAGGACCACCTACCAACCGGATATATTTAAGAAGCTAGAGGGAATCTAAGATCTGACCATGCCGGGTTCCATTAGAACAAGTCTATTAAACATGGAAGTCTATTAAACATGGCACTTAATGACTCTTGTATCTTGACCGATGAACTCTCGGCTTTACAATAGTCGAGGATAGGACAAGATGCAAGATAGGGCTGATGATATGACCAACTGACTCTTGTCGACTTACACCCACTGCATAGAACACTAAAATATGAATATGATTTACATTAATATCTTAATAACCTATCTTATGCCCTAGTATCTTTATTTCCTCTTTTGTTTATTTTATGTCTTGGTTACTATATACTCTATTCAACTAATACCCCTTTTTAGCTCTTATCTTAGTTTGCCAGAACAACAGCTCTTGGGATGACACTCGGATTTATCTAAAGGCTTACTACACATGACCGGGTACACTGCCCGTTAGTATGTGTTAATCCTTATAATTCGAAGTTTATAAATGTAAAACAGGATGAATAAAACGCATCAAGTTTTTGGCGCCGCTGTCGGGGAACAGTTTATTTAGGCAAATTAAGGTATGTTTCAATTTTCACATTAAAAGATCAAGACAAAACATGCATTGACAATCTACATACGAGTTTTGACCTCGTTACGAAATCCAGGTACGCAAATTTACAATTTATCACTTAAATTTTAAACCTAACTACGGCGTAGCTACTAAACGAACTACGCCGTAGCAATGTTAGGTGGTTAAAAAGAACACTGAAATTTTGAACTAGTTACGGCATAGCTCATTCAAAGAGCTACGGCGTAGCAACCAGAGGGTATTTAAACAACGAGGCTGCATACACATACACTTTTGCAACTCATTCCACACAAACACATGATCCCTCTTCAAAAAAAATTTCAAAAAATTTGTTCATTCCCTTTCCTTGGCATCTACAATGGCAGGTAAACCCTAATCTCTTATCTTGACCTTTCTTATAATTTATTTACAATTTTTAGGGTTTGTTCTTGCTAGTATAGATGGGTAGGATTGAAACACGATTAGGAATAAGATCTAATCTGTTTAATTATGGTTTGAACAAATGTATTAGTTTGGTTAGGGTTTGCTCAATTTAATTTAACATAAAATGAGGGATAGGGTTTAAATTGCTACTAATCGATGTAATTGAACTTTCCCCGCTTTATGTTTAAGAGGGAAACCTTTATTTGAAACTATGGTAGGAATTTTTATGGTTACGACGTAACTAATTGATCATTTCCCCGTAACAGTAAGCAGATAGTGACTGCAGTATGGCGCTACGGCATAGCTAGTAATAGCGCTACGCCGTAGCACTTATCTTAAATAGTAATTTGGATTTCGAATCTGATGACTACGGCATAGATAGTTGTAGCGCTACGCCGTAGCTTCAGTTACACATCAAACTTTTCTTAACTACGGCGTAGCTAGTTATAGCGCTACGCCGTATCTTCAATTTTTAATTCGAAAGTAATCTGTGATAACTATGGCGTAGCTAGTAATGGAACTACGCCGTAGTTGTTTGCGCTGGGAAAGCTACGGCGTAGCTAGTAATAGAGCTACGTCGTAGGTAATTCATATTGTGTCTCTAACTTTCAATTTTTGCAGGAAATAACGACAACCCTACTCAATGGCTTAAGTTCTTAAACTACTCTCTGGAAATCTGGAAGGCATGCAAAAAGGAGCTCAAGGAACTTAAGGCCAAGACTATTGAGATTCCGGAAGCTCTCAACATGGTGGAATTTGAAAGAGTCAGTGAGGGGAATGCCGCTAAGCAATTGAAAAGGAGATGCAATATTGTTTTCAGACAAGGGGAAGAGAAGTTTACTTGCAGGGCTTGGTTGAAGGTTTTTACTGTGAATGAACTATCATCAATGAGTATGTTTGGGAGTTTCTTTCCACAGTTGACTTTGTGGAGCACATTAACAATTTAACCGAGGATTGCTTGTTCTTTCAATTGGGGGGTGTCCAAAGGAGTATGAGCATGAGTGAATTCATTTTGGCTATGGGGCTTTATACAAGGAGACAGCTGGAGTCCGACATTTTCATGGAATATTATAGCAGGTGTTTGAGAGAAAAGCCCCACACTTACAACCCAAGTGTTTACTTTTTGCAGATTTCAAATGCTGGACATTATGAGTCTAGAGCTCCACCATCTTACAGATCCATTCGCTGTCACATTCGGAGACTTGTGCATAGGCTCCTAGCCGTGTCTGTACATGCTAGACACGGAGCTAGGGAGAAAATGACAATGGAAGACATATTTCTAATGCACTGCTTGGATGGTGGTGACAACGTTGACATTCCTTGGTACTTAGCTCGGTTCATGACAGGAAAGTCAAAGGGAGCTCAAGAGGCAAGTCTGATCCAGGGTGCTCATTACATTTCAAGGCTTGCTAGGAGCTTTGGTTTGATGACCCCGGCTGCTCTAGCTCGTGTTACCATTGGGGCAGACACGACTTTGATTGGGATACCAAAGTTGGTTGAGTATGGGGTTGTGACTTATGATGCTTTGATGGAACCAATTCTGGAGCCAGAGGTCGATGCAGTTGGGGCAGGTCCGTCACAGGCTAGTGGGAGCAGTAGCGCGGCAAGAGTCCGTCCTACCATGACCATGATGGAAAGGATGAGTCTCATGGATGGACGGATGGGGCATATGGAGCAGAGCATGATCAGTTTTGGCAACGACATGGATGATATGATGGCTGCTATGTCAGGAATGAACACCATGTTTGATGGTTTGTGTACTGATTTTAGGTCTATGCAGGTACAGCAGAATGACTACTATTAGTGGAGTGCCGATCGTACAAGCCAGATGCTCCCGCACATGCATTTGAGTCACCCACGCTGGAATGGGCCCGAGTACATATACCAGCCCAACATGCCAGGCATGGCGGTCCAGCAAGGGGTTAGCTTCATGCATCCTGGAAGTTCATCTTCAGCTCCTCCCGACCCTTATGCCGCCGCAGCTCAGTTCTTCACCCACATGGAGCATGACCAGAATCAGGAGTGAAATCTCCAGTTGTTGAACAATTATTCAACTTAAACAATTTACTATTTGGGTCTGTAATAATTAACAATTAGGACGTAACTTGCTACTAACGCTTTCAACGCTGTATTAGGAATGTTTTTATGCAGGTTTTCCAGTTTTGGAATTTGTTACAGGCTGTTGCTACGGCGTAGCAGGTCATTGACCTACGCCGTAGCAACTTTGGAGAAGCAAGTAGACATTCTGTCTAAAATTGGGAGCTACAGCGTAGCAGGTCCTCAGACCTACGACGTAGCTAGTACCCGTTGGAAACCATATTTTGTGAGGAAACTTCCGTGAGCGCGAGCGTGAGAGGGGAGTTTTTCTTTTTCATTTCTATTCTATTTTTCTATTTTTTTATTTTGTTCAAAAGTGACTTTGCACAAACTAAGTGGGGGGATAGGAAATAGAATACGAAATCCTAATTATCACTTAAATTAGTACTTGTCCTCATTTTTCTAGTTTTACGAAACATTCTATACGTGCCATTTTGAAAATTTTTGACACATTTTTACAAAACTAGAATAAATTTAATCCCAAGCACACTATAACCCTTGATTACATGGTGAGATCTAACCTTTCCATTTCCAACTATTTTACCCCAAATCCACCAAATATTGAGTGTGCCGGTAGTAGCGTAGACTTTAGAACTTGGCTTTTACATCATTTCGAGACCATAAACGAGTAATGTGTTTTTATAATACGTTTGGAAGAAACTTTTTGAGAAAACAATATTGTTAAGATTATCAACAACCCTTCGTTTAGTCGTATTGACTTTTCGATCTACACACTTAAACCCTTGTTTGCACTCACTTTTAGTGCAAGATACCCTTAAATACACCTTATTACATCTTTTCATTCCTCACCTTATTATCCCATTACACCCTTACACTCTAACCTATTTTGTAACCTTATGTTTTTGGTCGAGAAATCTCCGTTACCTTAATGTCATGAAATGCCTAGTTCAAGAATCCAGAAAGGAAAGTTATGATCGAAGACCCCCTAATGTTCTCTACCTTAGTTTATCTCAAGTGGGGGGATGATATTATCAGTCTATCATTGTAATGTTTAAAAAAAAATGTGTGAATTTCAGTATTTAGAAAGTAGAAAAATAAAGTGTGCAAATCATAAGCACCAATAAGATAGCTTATCATGGAAGACATGGCTCTCTTTACCGGAAGAATTGTTGGAAGAAAAACTGTATCACTTGTCACTAAGACAACACTTCGGAAGATTGGCATTTTCTGGCAAAAGGGAAATTGGTGACTACTCGGTTGAAAGATAAGATTACTTTCCCTTTTTACCTTTACCATATTCAAACATCATAACCTACCCTTTTTAGTTGTGAAGTATTCTTAGGTTAGGGATTCGAGCAGTCAGTGGTGTCTTGCCCGGCGTTCCGGTCATGTACCATTGCCTTTGTCGCCCTTTCCGTAGTATCCTGGTAACAACTTTACACCCTTAACATTATGATTATCTAAACAATGTTATTTTCAAAAACTGTTTCGACCTTAGCTCTAGTGGTGGAGTTTTGTCTAAATGCCAAGCTTATGATAGAATACCTGCTATGACTGAGCGTTTATGAGAGCACCCTGAAATTTAACACTTAGAATAGGGAGCGTGTGAGTGAATTTCTTCCCTTCTTTTTGTGAGGTGTTCGGCTTAACTTTATTCTAGCAGCTTTACTAATTCAAATTTGTGTCTTCTAAGTGATGAGGAGGATACTCTTTTAATTTTTAATACAGTCTACTTGAGGACAAGTAGAGTTTAAGTGGGGGGATATTTGATAACATCAAATTTACCCATGATTTAAGCGTTAATATTTCTTGGAATTACTCATCTTTTCTATTTATATGAAGAATATCTACTCTTATTTCTTTCTATTTTGGTTTCAGGGTAAAGATGAGTAAAAATACGTTATTGATGATTTATTGACTTAAGAGTCAGAATTACGCTTAAAGTTACGTTGAAAACATAAACACGGCGGTCTAGTTAAGTAATGATACTACACTGTTAGAAGATTTACCCCATGAAGTGAATACTACGCCGTAGCAAGCTACTGAGTTACGGCGTAATATAGATTACCAAAGGCTACGCCGTAGTTAGTGATTGGACTATTGCGTAATGTTGAAGATATGAGCCTTACGCCCGTAGTTAGTAATTGGACTACGGCGTAAGAAAGATTTAATGAAGGTTACGCACGTAGTTAGTAATTGGACTACGACGTAATAAAGGTTTTATGAAGGCTACGCCCGTAACAAGTCATTGAGTTACGGCGTAGGTATGTTTCTACAAAGGTTACGGCGTAACACTCCAACCAGTTACGCCGTAGTTATTATTACAAGGATTACGGCGTAGTCCTACCATACGACTACGCCGTAACAAAGACAAGCCCTATAAATACCAAAGGAAATTCGTCTACAATTTGTCAAGTTCCTCTCCCCCAAACCTGCACTAGGGTTTGGGGAGAATGACCCAGAGGAAGAAGTGAAGACCACGAAGGCTAGAGATATGGTGTATAATTAGACTAGGAACCACCTAGTCTAACACATGTTCGAATTCTATTTTGTTTTGCATTCATGAATTCTCTTTATTAAGATTTGGTTTTAGTTTATTATTCATGTTTATCTATGTAGACGTTATCTTAGCTTGTTCGTTATTCTTTCGTTTCGGTAATATGTAAGCTTGGTTGAATCTATTCAGTCTAGGTGAATTAACCCTAGGACCCTAGACTAGTAGGTTGTGGGGATTGGTAAGAATTGGCCATAGTACTACCTTTCCTTATGTGCGAATTAACCCTAGGACCACCTACCAACCGGATATATTTAAGAAGCTAGAGGGAATCTAAGATCTGACCATGCCGGGTTCCATTAGAACAAGTCTATTAAACATGGCACTTAATGACTCTTGTATCTTGACCGATGAACTCTCGGCTTTACAATAGTCGAGGATAGGACAAGATGCAAGATAGGGCTGATGATATGACCAACTGACTCTTGTCGACTTACACCCACTGCATAGAACACTAAAATATGAATATGATTTACATTAATATCTTAATAACCTATCTTATGCCCTAGTATCTTTATTTCCTCTTTTGTTTATTTTATGTCTTGGTTACTATATACTCTATTTAACTAATACCCCTTTTTAGCTCTTATCTTAGTTTGCCAGAACAACAGCTCTTGGGACGACACTCGGATTTATATAAAGGCTTACTACACATGACCAGGTACATTGCCCGTTAGTATGTGTTAATCCTTATAATTCGAAGTTTATAAATGTAAAACAGGATGAATATAACGCATCACTAACCACCCCTAGCACTTGCAGCCTTGCCTCCTCTAGTAGGAAGCTTACCACCCCTAACACTTGCAGCCCTTGTGTCAACATTTGAGCTTGACTCAACACTTACCTTTTCATTTGTTGGACAACTCCTCTGATTATGACCTGTTGTTCCACAAAGCTTGCAATGGTTAAGCTGCCCCATTCTACTAACCCTTTTCCTATTTTTCCCATCATCTTCAGTTGCATCCCTTCTTCTTTTATGTTGTGGCCTTCCAGGCATTCTTCTTTTGATAGGAGGTAAAGGCTTTTGATAGTCAGTAGAAGGCCATTGACCCATCTCATTCATTCCTTGAATATAGTGGTTGTAGGTAGCCACAAATAAGTCCTTTTTATACCACCTAGAAACATACTCATCTGGTTCTCTGTGCAAAAGATATATGACTGCAATTGCATGTTGACAAGGAACTCCACTTAACTGCCAAGACCTACATGTACATGTTCTTGCTGTTTCATCCCCAACAAAACCTTCCCAACCATTCCTCACTTCAAACCTTGTATGACCAGCTGGAACCATTTTCCAAAATCTACATGTAAAAAACAGATATGGCAAGTAAATGGGCATATTATGATTATATGTATTTTAAATTCTAAGTATACTTAAACAATGAATATAGAGTTACCTGTGTACATCCTTTAGCTTTTCAAGCTTCTTTCTAATGTTGGGACAGATAACATCATTCCACTTTGTATGCTTCTCCCTCATCTTTTGTAGTCTTTCCATACATAAGACTCTGATTAAACTAATGATCGGGATCTACCCTTAATATAAAATACGGGTCTTGGTCAACGCAAAAAAAATATTGACTTTGCCACTTAGGATGCCAGCGTGCACATTAACCGGTAATAATAGGTTACAAAATGTTAGAATGGGACGAGTGATATATACAACCAGTCACGTAAACAATGGTAACCTCTTTGAACCAAAAAAAACTATAGTAACTTAAAGCAAATTTTTTGGAAACTTTAGTAACATTTGTGTGTAATAACCCTTTCATATGTTCTTTATAAGTATGTTAATTTTCTTAATCAACAACTTAACAAACACTAGAAATTGTATTTTCGGACGCATACAAACGCAAATATTGTTCACATAAGTGTTGGTGCTCCTTAGTTCGTTTGTTGAGTTAACATTTAGTAGACCAGTTTGTTCCTTCAGTGGCCTCAAAACAAAAATTAAAGCTAAATTGTACTACGTTTGCACTAAAAAATTATAAAAGATTATTGTTCCGTTGTTTGACGAGTTCACATACTTGAACCCACTCGGTTCTATGTAGCTTCGCCTTAACTTGGCATAAAACTAAATACAACATATATATCATGGGTGAGGATTATCTCAAGTAACTTGAGTCAAGTTAGAGGATCCTCAACCATTAGATTAAAATTAGGGCTAATGGCTTGAAAATGTATTCAACTTGTCAATTTTTGTTGTTCTGTGTAGCTTTTTTTTTTATTTATTTTTTATTTATTATTTTTTTTTAACACAAACCTTTTGAATTTCGTCTATTGTGTGTATTTTGTGATTGTTTGTTCATGTAAAATGACCATTTTACCCTTCAAAATTTGAAAAAAGTAAAGGTAAAATGGTCACAAAATACACACAATAGACAAAATTCAAAAGGTTTTTTTTTCCTAAAGTATGTACATACTTTCTTAATCTTCCTATTGTAACCATAAATCTGACGTGGCATGATCTAATCAATAGTTAATTAGATAAATTTACATAAATCGTCGCTGTGACTCTAAACAATTACACCATTCGTCCTTGAGTCAATTACACATAAAAGGTCCCTGTGGCTCTAAAATTTTCACCCGTCATCCTTATGGCTATAAACTTAAACTACCCAAACTCATCACATTTTCAGGCCACCACCATCCACCGCCTACCACCATCCACCGCCTGCCACCACCATCAACCAACAAACACCCGTCAGATGAACAAACACCCCATACCACCACGACATCACCACCAAACCACCACCACCAACTCACCAAACCACCAAAAACCATCACCACAAACAACCCCTACCACCAAGAACCAAAACGTACCAATATCATCACCATCATCTTTCAAAAATAAACTCAAAACACACCCACAAAAACACCAAACCATCGGACAATTGAGCACATATAGGCAGAATAATGGCTATGGTCTGTTCATTTAACTGAAACCCTGCTAACTGTATATCATTTAACAGATTTATTGTTTCTTCAATGTACCCACTTTCGATAAAACAAGATAACAAAGAATTCCATAAAGCAACAACTTTTGTTGTGATCGAATTAAATAGCTCGGTTGAAGATCTTGAATCTGCAAACTTGGTGTACATTTTCATTAAGGTATTAACTTACGCATATTGGTGTAACCAAATTTGATAACCAGTTGATGAACTTGCAGTCCTAATTCAAGATCACCAAATTCAGTACACGCTTGTATGACAACTAACATTGTGATTGAATCACACTCGAATCCATCGTTAAGCATTAAAATGAAAAGCTCTAGAGCTTTTAAACAATCCCCATTGTTCACATACCCACTTATCATAGTATTCCAACTAATCGTATTTCTCAAATCCAACATTCCAAAAACAAGCCACGCAATCAACGGATCAAATTTCATATAAAACCCAATCAAAGACGCACCCACATAATAATTTGATCCAAACAAACCATGCCTCAAACAATACGCGTGTATCTCCCTCCCACACTTCCATTCCATCAACTCCCCACACGCCTTAAGCAACTCCACAACAGTAACCCCATTCGCTTTCAAACCCCTCTTTTGCATCTCCATAAACAAACCCACCCCTTCCCAATACTCGCCACAACCAACACACCCAGAAATCATAGCGTTCCACGACACAACATCTCTCACAGAAATTTCATCAAACACTTTACGCGCGTCCCACAACATCCCACATTTCGCGTAAAAATCCACAAAAGCCGTCTGAACACAAACATCCGAAACCACCCCCATACCCAACACATCATTATGTAACTTTTTACCAATCTCAACGGCGTGTAACCGGCTACACGCCTTGAGTACGAGAGGTAAAGAGGCGTTATCGGGTAAAATGTTTAAAGATTTCATATGGGTATATGTTTCGAGTATAGCGCGATCGTTTTTTTGGGTCGTATGGTGTTTGATTAATGAGTTATAGTGTTTTGATTCATGGGTTTGTGTTGGGATAAAAGGATGTTTTTTTAAGGTTAAGGATAGAGGGATATCCATTTTTTGAAAAGTAGTTGTTTTTTGGCGGGTAAGTGTAACAGATTTAACTAAATTATTTATTTTTAAATAGGATAAATTGTTTCATGTATCTATTTATTTTTCTAGGTCTATGTAGCACACTTTTCAATTTTATTTATTTATTATTATTATTATTATTTTTTTAGGTGTGTGACTAGTTGTGTGTATTACGAGTATATGACCGATTTACCTTTCCATAAGTTAAATAGAAGTGTGTAAATTGAAAGGACACGTACAATTGATCACACTATACATAAAAAAACCGAATACACATTCGATGACATCCTCTTAAAGTTTAAAGATCCAAACTTTCTTCTTCGGGCAAATTATTAAAAAAAAAAAAGTATTATACTTGTCACTGTTTCATCTTCTGGGTAGCGAACTATTTTTTTTCATTTTGAGGGTAATTTTCTTTCAAATTCATCATCTTTAGGGTATTTTGCGAAATTTTTGGACATTTTTGCCCCTCGTAGCTAATACAAATTTTTTTCCCCGAAGGGCAAAAATTTTTGGACATGTTTTGAAAAGTAATTGTTTTTTGGCGGGTAAGTGTAACAGATTTAACTAAATTATTTATTTTTAAATAGGATAAATTGTTTCATGTATCTATTTATTTTTCTAGATCTATGTAGCACACTTTTCAATTTTATTTATTTATTATTATTATTATTTTTTTAGGTGTGTGACTAGTTGTGTGTATTACGAGTATATGACCGATTTACCTTTCCATAAGTTAAATAGAAGTGTGTAAATTGAAAGGACACGTACAATTGATCACACTATACATAAAAAAACCGAATACACATTCGATGACATCCTCTTAAAGTTTAAAGATCCAAACTTTCTTCTTCGGGCAAATTATTAAAAAAAAAAAGTATTATACTTGTCACTGTTTCATCTTCTGGGTAGCGAACTATTTTTTTTCATTTTGAGGGTAATTTTCTTTCAAATTCATCATCTTTAGGGTATTTTGCGAAATTTTTGGACATTTTTGCCCCTCGTAGCTAATACAAATTTTTTTCCCCGAAGGGCAAAAATTTTTGGACATGTTTTGAAAAGTAATTGTTTTTTGGCGGGTAAGTGTAACAGATTTAACTAAATTATTTATTTTTAAATAGGATAAATTGTTTCATGTATCTATTTATTTTTCTAGATCTATGTAGGACACTTTTCAATTTTATTTATTTATTTATTTATTTATTTATTTATTTATTATTATTATTATTATTATTATTATTATTATTATTATTATTATTTTGGGTGTGTGACTAGTTGTGTGTCTTATATGATCGGTGTACCTTTCCATAAGTTAAATAGAAATGTGTAAATTGAAAGGACACAATTGATCACACTATACATAAAAAAACCGAATACACATTCGATAGCATCCTCTTAAAGTTTAAAGATCCAAACCTTCTTTTTCTTAGCGGAAACGCACGTGGCCGAATATATAAAGATCGGCATAGTCGCAGTTACATACATAAAAAAGAAAAGCTAAATGATTGCACAAAACTATAAAAAAAAAATGGCAAGTAAACTATATTTTCGTGCAATCAGTCATTATATTTATTTGTTAATTTTTATTAAATACTTATGTTTGGTAGATCCAGATTTCTGTTTTAGTAAACGAACTATTTTACTACACATTTTAGTATAGGAAACTTCTTGTTTTGTGATAAAATGATAAATAAAGACCGGTTGATTTTCCACGTCTTTGATTTGAGTTACACGTGTGTTCTGAAATTCCACGTAGATTTCTCTATATCGTCCATGTAGACTTTTATACTCATTTTGCAAATTTGAACCGATTTTCACTCATTTCACTAAAACCAGTATATCAAAGCCACTTTCTTCCCCAAATCAAAACCATAGCTTCCTCATTATTTAGTTCCTTCCTCATCCTCTACCAAAAAAGCACATCTCCCACTTCAAGAAGACTAATCCCCCAAAATCACAAGCTTATTGTTTTCATTATCATTTTCACCATTACTTGCGTAAACTCTACTTTCACTTCCATAACTACTCCTCCTCTTCCCAATCTCCGACCCTAATTCAACAAGCTAGCACAATACTCAAATGGAAATAAATACTGCTAATGTCCTCCTCAAATTCAACAAGCTAGCAATCACCAAACAATCTAAAAACTGTAGAGCTAAATTGCTAGCATTGGTCCAAAGGTTTTCTGGCATCTGGTCTGTACTAACACCCTCTTTAATCTTTGTTTACAATCGATTTAGAACGAAAAGAAAATATACAAACGGTGGAGGTGGTGTGGCAAGGCGGCAGAGGTGGTTGTGGTGTCGGTGTAGTGGTGCTAGAGAGGGAGAGGCATTATAGAGGGATGTGTGAGAGAGAGTAGAAGATAGAGTTGATATATTTTTTTTAAAGGAATGGTGTAAAGCGGACGATTTATGTAATTGTTTAGAGCCACAGGGACGATTTATGTAAATTTATGTAATTATCTCTTGACTAGATCATGCCACGTCAGATTTATGGTTACAACAGGAAGATTAAGAAAGTATGTGCATACTTTAGGAAAAAGAAAGTTTGACATACACAAAAGGAAAAAGTGGTAAGTTCGATGTATTTAAAATTAAAGGTCAAGAATCCACACCTTTGAAGTAAATCTTGACCTTTGATTTTAATCTAATGGTTGAGAATCTCTAACTTGACTCAAGTTATCCCAACAACTTGAGAGATCCTCATCCATATGATCCCTTGGAAAGGGAAACACTTTAAAAAGTCTACAAAGCCAATAAGCTAATGACAATTGTCCTTAACTAACTTTATTTTTTATTTATTTATTCATTTATTTTTTAATAATTCCAGTTAGAGGGCATTTTAGTCATTTGGCTTTTTTCTTTTTTTTTTACATGGGTTCCGACTCGATATTCCGAGCCGACTAATCACAGGGGGACTACCCTTTTGGATAGCCCAGAGTCATCGCAAGTGAACCTCCATGGCCACATGGGGATTAATTTTCTCCGAAGGTTTGAACCTAAGACCTCAAGGGACTTTAAGCACTTAGGAGACCAAACCCAAACCACTGGGTCACCCCATGTGGTTATTTGGCTCTTTTTTTAATTCCACTGCAAACTTCAAATGCAAATAACTTTCAAACGATAAACTTTTACGAAAAACCGATTTCACCATAATTTTTATAATTTAATTCTCTTTAATTTGGTATGCATTTTAATATATAAGTTCCAATTTTTTTTCAACTTTTAAGTGGGTGTTGATTTTCTTGAAATTTTGGCATTTTCGGCTCTAATTTTGTCTAGTTTAAAGACCGAATTATGCAAAACTTANCTTTTGGGTTGGCTTATGAGGTGCCGTAAATTGGGACCGTGTGGATTTGCTTATTTGATATTGCTTATTCCTGCTTATTAGCTTATCTCAGTATCTTAGTTGCTTGTTTTTACTCATTTGTGTTTGCCTCAGTAGCTTTTAGCTTATCTCCACCCTCAATGTTTAGCTTATAGCTTGTTTCATAGCTTTTCAAAACTTAAAATCCACTTTGAGCCATTCTTTGTTAACTGTCAAAGCAATAAGCTCACACAGAGCTTATTGTGACTTTTTAGCCAAGTTTTTTTCATTTGTATTTTCTTAGTGTAATCACTCAATCCATCATATCGTTAAACCATTCAAAATCACCCGATCACAAGTCGTTTTTAATACCATTCACACCTCGCTGGGACTTAACGACCCGGGAAGACATTGTACTCCTTGGTGCATTGGCCTAAGCCGTTCGACTTTAGTTGACCAATATCCTTGGTTAATATAAGTTGACTGTTCAGAGCCAGTCAACGTTCTTTTATTTTTCATCTGTAACATCCCGCCTTACTCAGCCCACAATATTGTCCGCTTTACCCGAAAGCTCACGGCTTTGTTTTTGTGGCCTCATTTGAAGACTTCTCGGCAGGTCACCCAAGCCAGTACTACTCTCACATGAGCACGCTTAACTGCCAGTTCCTAAGAACTCCACCCGCAGTAGATCACAAAATGCGTTGTGTCATTGTAAGGCGAATGTTATCTTATGAACCCAACATCTCTCCAGGCCACAGCCGATGTGGGATTTGCCTAGGGTGTTANACAGCCGATGTGGGATTTTCCTAGGGTGTTACAATCACCCCCCTTAAGGACTCATCGTCCTCGATGAGGTTTGCCCCACCATCCCGAACGGCTCAGGAGTGGCTCTGATACCACTTGTAACATCCCGCCTTACTCAGCCAACAATATTGTCCGCTTTGCCCGAAAGCTCACGGCTTTGTTTTTGTGGCCTCATTTGAAGACTTCCCGGCAGGTCACCTAAGCCAGTACTACTCTCACATGAGCACGCTTAACTGCCAGTTCCTAAGAACTCCACCCGCAGTAGACCACAAAACGCGTTGTGTCATTGTAAGGCGAATGTTATCTTATGAACCCAGCATCTCTCCAGGCCACAGCCGATGTGGGATTTGCCTAGGGTGTTACATCATCACTTAATATCGGTTATTGTTCATCATGTTTTTTGTTTATCAAAAAGTATGTTATTTAGTTATCATTCATCAATTTTTATTCATTATTAGGTTGTTTTGTTAATTAATTAGTGTCGGTTGTTTTTCAACATGTTTTTGTTCATCAGTTAGTGTCGGTTGTTTTTCAACATGTTTTTATTCATCAGTTAGTGTTGGTTTGTTCATCAGTTAGTGTCAGTTTTGTTCATCAGTTAGTGTCGGTTATTTTTCAACATGTTTTTGTTCATCGGTTAGTGTCGGTTGTTTTTCAACATGTTTTTGTTCATCAGTTAGTGTCGGTTGTTTTTCAACATGTTTTTTGTTTAGTAAAAAGTATGTTTATCAGTTATCGTTCATCAGTTATTATTCATTATTAGGTTGTTTTGTTAATCAGTTAGTGTCGATTAATTTTCAACTTGTTATTGTTCATCAGTTAGTGTCGGTTGTTTTTCAACATGTTTTTGTTCATCAGTTATTGTTTCTGTTCATCAATTAGTGTCAGTTATTATTCGTCATGTTTTTATCATCAAATATTGTTAATCAGTTATTTTTCATCAGACGTATGTCTTGACTCTTGTATATCTGTTAATACTAACTGATAAACAAGATTAACTGATGAACAAGATTAATTGATGAACAAAGACTAACTGGTGATATTGATGAACACAAGTAAAATGGGAAAGATAGTTGATGAACAAAATCTCGTTTTGATAATCAGGAGTATGTCTTGTTCATCAGTTAATATTGTTCAGTCTTGAAAAAGATTATTAATGAACAAAGACTAACTGATGAACAATACTAATTGATGAACAGATTAACTGATGAACAAAGACTAACTGATGAACAAAACGTACATTTTTTAGAAAAAAATAATGATTAAAAAACATCACTTTTCGAATCTTACATTAATCAAATGATTAATAATGCGTTGTGGTACAAAAATTAAAGCATTTAACGCAATTTTAACACAAAAAATCTAAGCTAGACATTTTATCAAACACCTTTTGTGCAACAAATATGAGTAAAACGTCATCTTTAACGGGTGATATCTTACTCATATGACATCGGATTTGCGTGATTCAAAAACCTGTGTAAAGAGTGAACCAAAATCTATAACTTTCATGTTTTAAGTTTTTCACGAATCGACATTTATGAGGGTAAAAATTAGGGCAAAAAATGTCCAAAAAATCAAGAAAATTAACACCCATTTGATATGTAAAGAAAAAGTTTTGAAATTTTTAATAAAATTTATACCAAATTAAATGGGATAAAATTTTAGAAATTATAGTGAAATCGGTTTTCTAAAAGTTTGTCGTAGTGCGTTTGAAGTTTGAGGTGGAAAAGGAAAAAACGGGTCAAACTACTACTATACCCCTTTGATCGAAAGTAATAAGGTAGCTGACTAGATCTCATCCAACGGTGGAGATTACTTTTTACACTTTGCAAATTGATATTACTTTGCAATGGATCTGGTACCATATATGATATATGGCAGGGAAAATGATACACACATATATAAGAGTAAATTACATAAATCGTCTTTGTGGTTTGCCGGATTTTACGGATCTTGTCCTTATGCTTTTTTTAAGCAGGTCATGTCGTTGTGGTTTTTGATTTTTACGGATCTTGTCCAACTTTCGATCCAAGTCCAAACGACCGTTAAAAAGGTCTTAACTTGACATTGATGGACTAATGTGAGGGCTAACCTTATAATTTGGGTTTTCCCTCTCAAAATACAAACCACGAGGATGATTTATGTAATTTATTCTTTAAAATGAATAAACTATTTTATTTTTTTATTTTATTATACTTAAATTGTGGGCTTATGTACTAACCGAATTTTTTTAATGCATTTTCGTATGCTTTTTGTACATCTTTATACGTTTTTGTACGTTTTCATCCATTTTTGTATGTTTTTATAAGTGTTTACACGTTTTCATCCGTTTTTATACGTTTTATACACTTTTTATACGTTTTTATACGTTTTCGTCTGTTTTTATATGTTTTCGTCCGTTTTAATATGTTTTCGTCCATATTTGTACGTTTTTCTACGTTTTCATCCATTTTTGTACATTTTTTATACGTTTTCGTCTGTTTTGTACGTTTTTATACGTTATCATCTGTTTATATATGTTTTTGTACGTTTTTATATGTTTTCGTCCGTTTTTGTACGTTTTTATACGTTTTTATACGTTTTCATCCATTTTGTACGTTTTCATCTGTTTTGTTAGTGCAAACGTTACGACATTTAATCTATACAGTCTCTTTATATTTTAATGATGACAAACATGCAACTTAGTAATACATAACGTAAAGTGTACAAGTTACTCGTAAACACAAATCATCAATACATGCATGCGTCAACATCTCTCGACGTCCCAAGTCTTAATCACTTAATGTATGAACAAACAAGTTACCAAACTAGTTGTTGATCCCAGTTGAGCAATTGATCTAGAATTACTATCTTAGATAAACCAAGACAATAATATATAGAAGCTGACTTGTATGTAACTTTAATTACTATGCGGAATATAATAATTAACTTAAGAAGAACACGAACACAAGTGATTCACACCTTAAACACTTCAATATAATTAATACGAGCACTCTGAATAATGCTAGGGTTTTACAACCTTGAAGTGTATGAATACTAGAATAATACGTACTCTAGTCTAACCCTAGGATCACCTTTTATACACCAAGGAACCCTACGG